>CABFVZ010000097.1:795402-824293 GCA_902151445.1 Timema monikensis
CCGGCATGGGGAGGGGTAAACTTGTTTGACAACATGGGCCACACGCCTATGTACTAATTACACTAATTTGTTAGGGAATAGGAATCTTGAATCTAGAAAAGTACACCCCACATTTGCTTGGAGGGAGAGGTGAAAACTATTTAAGAAAAAACTCAGTACACACGAACTGGATCCAACCCCAATCTCCCCGTCATCGGCAGTCTAGTCTACCGCGAGAGTAGCGCGTTAGACCACTCGACCACCGAAGTGGATAGTAACTTATTACTACAATAAAAGATTAAAAACTTTTTTTCCAAAAATTTATTATTTTTACCATCCATTTAGGCGTTTAACGTGCACTTTCTAAACCAACTGATTATATCACCACGCGACTTATAAACTAACTTAACTAACTTTTATATATATATATATATATATATATAACCTTTTTATGTGAGAAAACAAATTAAGGATACAGGGTAAATAGGGGGAACGTCACATTACATATAATTTTTTCTCTTTTAAATGTCAAACCCCCAAATACCCAAGCAAAGCCTTCTTTTTTTAAATTAATTTAAATTTGAGTGAGACCGCTTTTAGCCATAATCTAAAGTGTATAATAAAGGTATCATGATAATCTAACAAAGGACAACACTATATTAATTTTAGTAAAAATTGGTCCTTCCCCTTTTTTCCCTCGTACCCTTCAACTATTAACGTAATTAAATGCTCTTAACATTGCACATATTTGGTTCTCAGTTTCAAGAATATTTTATTATTGATCCTTCTTGTAAAATTATTTTTTTTGGCACAACAACCATTTTCTAAATTCACGCCAAATTCCCAAATTTTGTTTTTTCTGTGAAGTTCATACAAATATTTTTGCATTGTATGTGATTTGATCGTTAGGACAGAGAGCTGCATGAAATAAGCTATAGGGCTGACTGATGATGACGGGGAGGTCGGGGTTAGAGTACAAGTTGCGTGTACTCTGTGTGTTTAGTCCTAAATGGATTTCCACTCTCTCTATTTCTCTATCTCTCTCCACGCCAATGCGGGTACACTTCCTTTGGATTAAACCTTTCTTATCTCTAATACAGATGCGTAATTAGTACGTTATGCATACAGTCCTAACAGGTAGTATGACGGGGTGTTAAAAAAATAAATGGTTGAAATTACGTCATTTCCTGGTTGATACGTCACCTAACTTCAACAGTTAAACTTTTTTTTTTTTACACTGTTACAGTTTTACTGTATTTAGATAGAAATAAACTTTTTTTTATAGTTAAAAAATAATACTAAAACCATTTTCATATTATCATATGTGAAGTTATGTCACTTTAGGTTGATATTATAAGTAGGTATAAAATAACATTAATATTATAGTAAAATATTAACATACCTGGTCTACGGCAGACCTATTGTTAGTGACACGTTCAACCACCTAGCGCTCTAGTCGATACGTGAGTGAGAGAAGAAAACTGTAATCTCTGTTATTATTTTATTGGAACTCATTTGATGTTTCCGGTGTTAACGTCCTTGGGAAGAATTAAACTTAAGGGGACCGTCTCGGTAATCGAGAAATTGCCGCGCAGACGTTCAGCTCTTACGCAATATTTAATTCTATGATGTGTTATTTCAAAATATGTTTCGCGCCAAAATAAAGTCGAAAGATTTCAACAGGTCTCCTTTTCTTTAACAACTTTATATTTTGGGTTTTATTAATTAATAAAAACTATGTTTGGAAATGTGACATCAGCTAATTTTCAACGACTTTTATGCATATTAACTTCCCAACAAATACAGTAGAATGCTAAGATATTTGAGAACTAGCAGCGAGCTTTCCTCTTTACCCTGAGATAAGAAGTTTCGTAATTTTCTTTCCCCTCTTTGTTATTGACGATACAAAAGGTGTTTGTAGGTGAGGGGTGAGAGGGAGTATAAGTTTAGACCGAAGAGAGAAGTAGTTCCACAAAACGACACAGAACATTGCATTTTAAGCCGTATGGCCTAATGCCGGGATCACGATCAACTTAACGTTAACTTAGCGTAACTTAACGTAAAGGACCTCCTCGTGTGTTTAAATGGAAGCGATCACGATGCACTTAACTTAACGTTGACTTGCAGTTAACTTAACGTAAGATATGTCTTGGGAGGTCTTTTACTTTACTTTACGTTACTTGAAGGGTATCACGTGATCTAGCCAGCCAATCATTATGTGAGTGACGTCAACAGGGCTATTTAGTAATTCATTTGTTGGTATTATAACCAATGTTTACTTTTTAGCGTAAGTTTTAGTGATCAGACATTGTAACAAAATAATTAAACTAAAATAGGGAACTAAATATATCAAAAAAGTTTAATAATAGATATTTATTATATTGAGTGAAAACTGTAAACATTCACAGAACATCACTTTACAAATAGTACAAAACCACAGATCATACTCGAGAATGCATATGTTTTGCTCGAGTTGTTACGTTAAGTTAAGTGAATCGATGATCACACATAAGTTAACTTTAAGTGAACGTTACGTTAAGTTACGTTAAGATAACGTTAAGTTGATCGTGATCCCGGAATAAGAGCGACTGATATTTCCTTGCTGACCGCGGCGGTCGCCTTAAGTGGAAACCTTAAAACATTCGTTCCGCTTACTGATTGGAAAATCCCCCGGTGAAAAAGAAATCAAAGTAGTTTTTCCATTCTCTATTTTTACCAATGATTCAAGTCAAACTGATAGGTTGTTATTGGCTTTTTATTTATTTCCACAACTCGTACTTAATGTCCACTCACACAAATTGCCATGAGGACAAAGGCGTAAATTTAGTATGGTCTGGTTTTAAGGAGTTTGGGGTTCAAAAACCAGTCGGGTGTATTGAAGAAGAGCTTTTCCCAAGTTATTTCCCGAACTCATTCCACGCAAACGCAGGTACACATTATATACCTCTACCTTTTTTTTCACCCATCCCCCATTAGTTTAAATGTGCTGCTATCCCAGAACAGAATTAAAACACAGCGAACAAAAAAAAAAGGCAATACACATTTGTTTTATGACATATTTATTGTCAGCTTATTCAGGAACACAATTTGTTTTAGCACCGCTTCTTACTACCCGTTCGGGTTATACGCTATAAACATACTTGATTATTGAAATAATGTGCCCGGTTTCAAGCCCTAGTTTGATAAAAAAAACTTATCAATTATGAAATCAGGGCATCATGAATCAACAGCCAAGAAACTGGATGAAGTGTCTTATTTATTTATTTGTCTTTATTTAATCTGGCGAAGTTAGGTTTTAACGTCTTGTGTTACACTTAGCCAGACTACAATATTATTAATAATTAATTTATAGTTATTTTAAATTTCAAATAATTAACTTAAAGAACTAAAGTAAAAATAGAATAGTTTTTTAAAAATCAAACCATTTTTAACATCTAATTAAATCAACTAAACTCACACAATCGTCATCTGAATTTATTTTTTAGCAAGTTTCTGTTAGCAAGTGTCTGTTCTTGAAATAAGTAAGCTTGAAAGTCGTGAGTTGATATAATCAACAGAAAATACACCTTTAGCACCTCAAATTAAAAAATAAAATTTCAAGAGGTTCTTTTTACGACGATTCGACTATAGATGATTAACTTGGGACAAGGTATTTTTACATAAACTAACAAAGCAAGAACGCATTTAGAAATAACAGAAACATTCCTTTTGTGCCAGTAAATGGTTGCTAGTGTAATAAAAAATTTAAAAATGCCCGGAAGGAGAAATAATCGTTCACTCACCAAATCTGGGGGGCTGGTGTTGTTCAATAGACTATACACATTAAATTGCGATTTTGACAAATGCTGCACACAATCCTGCTGCCTCTCTATAAATATCTGCTATCTATCCAGTCTTAACAAGGAGTCAGGGGAGCTCCCAGCGGACGAGAGATTAACTTGTGAAGGTCACCTAGAGATGAAATGATTGTGCGGATTTGTTATTTTACATACAGAGTGTTTCAGAAGGAGTAGTAAATATCTTGGGAGGCTGTAGTATCTATTATTCTGAGTAAAAAAAAGTTCTTAATAAATGTATGTCCAATTCTCAATGACAGCGTGATTACAGCTGTTTGAAACTGGTGCGTACAAGCCCGATGCTCGGATAACTAGCGCACAGCTCTCTCCCTATCAGCTGCAACCAATAAGAAGCAGTGTTTTTTTAAGAATACTGCACATATTTACACATGATGAATATGCTAAGATCCTTAGATTATGGTTTGTTGCGATAGCTGAAGAGCGAAAGAAAAGCTAAACACAAGAGATGAAGGAATCACTTGCATTATGATTGTTGCTGCCAAGATATCATATGAACAACAACACGCACAAAAACCACAAGAGTTGCAGTACAGCCATTTGTCATTATTTGTGTTTTGTAACATTCAAACATTTAATAAACATAAACAACCAGTCATTTATTGTTCTTTAGTACCTCTCATCCTGTCCAGGAGAGAGAAGGCACGACTAAGGTGGTATGGCCAAGTGAGAGGAATGGAGAGGGAAATGAGAGAGTAAGAGGAATAGTAGAGGAAGAACCAGGACAGGAGAGAGAAGACACGACTAAGGTGGTATGGCCGTATGAGGAGAATGGAGAGGGAAATGAGAGAGTAAGAGGAATAGTAGAGGAAGAACCAGGACAGGAGAGAGAAGACACGACTAAGGTGGTATGGCCATGTGGAGGAATGGAGAGGGAAATGAGAGAGTAAGAGGAATAGTAGAGGAGGAACCAGGACAGGATAGAGGAGACACGACTAAGGTGGTATGGCCATGTGAGAGGAATGGAGAGGGAAATGAGAGAGTAAGAGGAATAGTAGAGGAAGAACCAGGACAGAGAGAGAGAAGACACGACTAAGGTGGTATGGCCATGTGAAAGGAGAATGGAGTGGGAAATGAGAGAGTAAGAGGAGTAGTAGAGGAAGAACCAGGACAGGAGAGAGAAGACACGACTAAGGTGGTATGACCGTGTGAGAGGAGAATGGAGGAGAAGATACCAAGGATGATGCTGGATATGGAGGTGGGGAGAATACTAAGGGACAGATGGCTGATGGGAGTGAGGAGAAGTGAGGAGGAGAGAGGAGAGGACTGGGCCAGGGTGGAGGGGAGCGGAGGTTGAAGGAAAGGAGGCGGTGGAGAGACTTATGTTCCAAACAGACCAGTGGTTGGAAGCTGTTCATGATGATGATGATAAATACCTCCCATAATGGTTTTTCATGAATCAGTTTCAAACAGCTGTATCTTCACAGCCATTGATAATCGGACACATGTTTGTATTATCTTTTTTACTCAGAATAATCAATAATTAAACCTCAATAAATATTCACTAATCATTTTGAAACGGACTGTATACATAGTCTGCAAGTTTGTGTGAAACTTCATAATTTCGTGTTCGATTTGAATTACCATATCTTATGTTTGAATAGTTTGAATTGGATTTGAAATTTCAAATCCAAACGTATCCCAGTTTATGATTCAATGGAAAGTAATTCGAAATTTGACTATGGAAAATTTTCACTTTTCCGTACGGAGGGAATTACATTTATATTAATTTAAATTAGTTTAAACTATGAGTGAAGAGCTACATCTGAGCATGAGAGGAGGAGTCCTGGTTGGCTCCGTGGTAGAGCATTGGCATACTAAGCCAAAGATCCTGGCTTCAAAGCCCGTGTATTAATATCATTTTTAACTAATTTAATAAATTAATTGTTAATTTGAAAATAAAATAAATCCCTTATCAAAATATAGCAAACAATTTTATCCATGAAATCTCAAATAGTTCATGTGGCCATATTCTAATTTTACTTTAACAAATCATCTCACATTATAACTTGACTGTTTGTTTGAACACATTTTTTATGACTACTACTTTTTATTGGACTCGATTCAATAATAAATACAGATATACTATAGTTTATCCTAATAATCGATTAGTATTCGATTACAATATATTTCCAAACTTAATAATTAATTTGGATTCGACTATAATATATTCCAAAGCATAACATTTTATTAGGATTCGATTATGATAATATTCCAAAGTATAATATTCGATTTAGTAATAAAAAAATCCCGATTCGTTTTTAAATTGAAAATCTTGTATTCTCAGAGACTAATAGTATCTAATCGACTGTGACTATTTTCTATCGATTTTAACCGCTCATCTCAGTAGTAATGTCGTCTGCTTTATGAACTAAGGCTCTCAGGTTCGATTCTCAGAATGGATGGAAAAAGTAGCAGTGATGAAAATGGGGTTTCTGCTTTCAGGGGATTAACAGTCGGGGGACTGGATGGTGTGTTAGTTCTATATCTAAGCTAGTCGTGTGCTGATATAATCAGTTGAAGTGCACTTTAAATACCGCAAAATAACCATAGCAAAAGTTGACTGTAAAAAAGCATGTTTGTATTTTATAAACTGTCTTTCCTACAGCGTCGTCTTTATGGTAAATTTTTATATTAAGGACAATGTTTTTGCAGCTTTTATAACAAAACTTTTTTGGCTGAAATAAATTAAATTTTTCTCCAGTAGAAACATAAGACTTTAATTTTCTTCACATGTTGATATTAACAGTGGTTGAATACCTCTCAAGGGTATCCTGAAATTTAATGACAACTTTTTCTCTTCATTTAAAAGTTTGTTATCTAATGCCGTTATGTTAATGGAAGATATTCAAAAACTGTTGATAACAACATGTGAAGATAATTATATTCTATCTTTCTACTAGAACCATATTTGATTTATTTTGTCCAAAAATATGTTTTGATATAAAAACTTTCAAAACACCGCACTCTTCTCACGTCCCTTGCACTCCCACCTGAAACTCCCCCTGACTGGAACGGAACTAGTGTTCTCATGAGTGATAGACGTCCCTGCCCACTCAACTGCGGGGATCCACCCTTGAAACAACCTATTACCGTCAGAGGACGATCCATCTGTCGATTGTAAGGAGTATCAGACATCAAATCTTGACATTAAGCACGTATTTAAAGACTGGACCGAGAATTCACGTCCATGGGTCCATCCATCATCAAAGAACAAGTGTTCCGTCGGGAGATGTCAGTAGCTGATTGGTTCACTTTGATGCGTAAGAGCGGCTAGGCCTCAAACAATGTAAAGAGCGCTGAGGAGCTGTATTTTAGACCAAATGTCAGTAACCTTTAGGGCCAAGAACTGATTCATAAACTCATCAAAAGTCTCGTAAGCATCCATCGTTTCTAATCTATATGGTTTTTTTTTCTCTCTCTTCATACATCTTATTTTTATTCCTTGATTAAATATTTCCTTGGACACTTATGTCCTCATCCTTATAAGAACTAATATAAGATAAACATTTCTGTACATTTTTATAATACAAACGATTATAACCAATCAAGGAAATTTTGATCACAAACGTATATTATTTTTAATTTATATTAAACCCCTTTAGCTTGAAACCCCTCTGTTGTCCGAAATTCAAGATAACCCGAACACAATTTTCGGAAAACGTGGTGAAAAAACAACTATTTCAAATGAAATATATTTTATTGATAACAAAGTTAAAAGAGAATGGTAAGAAACTAGTGATAGTATATGTTTAATGTTTACATGTTGTAGTCAACACAATGTGTTTTTATGTTTGTTGTTTGTTTGTTTATAAGGTTTTATTAATTTATTTGCAAACATATATATATATATATATATAAACATGAATAAAACACGAGAAACATAAAGGACAAACAGTTAACACCAGCCCCGAAGGGCTCTCGAAAACAAACACGACATAGGACGTATGACAAAACTCACATAGATATACAATGGCGCCCTGGCGGGCTGATAGTTGCTGTCTGTAGGTTAGGGGTGGGAAAATAGGGTTTTTCTGTAAATGAATGTACATTTTATAAAACTCATCAGGTCATGAATCTTGATTATAGTTTGCTGCAGCTCTCCAATTTTGTCCATCCTCAGTCAAATTGTTTACATCTTTGTACCTTCTTCTACCAACTTCGTCTGATCCCTGTTCTCCAGTCTTGTTCTCCTTCTTGAATTTCCCCCTTCCACGTCTCCTTATCACGTCTTCGTATGTCCTGACAAAGTTTCCTTTCTTCATTTTCTTTTCTTAGCACTTATGATACCATCTCCATCCACGATATTTTCAACAATCTTCTGTGGCTCCACGTTTCCAATACTTCTAATATTTCCCTTCAGCTGCGCCAATGACCCATGTTTCACATACGTTCTATAAAACTCATTCAACTATATTCTAAGATTTGTGAAAATACTTTGCCTCCCTAAAGACTCCTTACATATTCTCCCGGTAAATCCTAATGTTTGCTGATATTAGCAAGCTTCAGTCCCAGTCATTTCTACTGCACTTGTTGGTGTGTCACCCCACAGGTGCAAGAAGCATGCGAATGGGACTTCCGTATCGCAGGGGACTCAAAAAACCAAACCAAGATTTGTTTTATACTTAACGTTTTGTTAATTGCTACAACATATAACATAATAAGGATATTGTTGCACATAGGTTGGCTGAGCAAAGAGTTTCAAAACTGCGTGCAAACAAACATACCGGGTTTTGGTGTCGTAAGTGAGAATAGTTCTTCCAAAACCATGATGAAGTGGTTTCACTTCCAACATGGCCTTACAAACATACCGGACCCTCCGACTCCACCGGAACCAGGCCCTCCTAGTCTTGGATAGCCCATTGCACTCTCCTAGACCCTCCGACTCCACCGGAACCAGGCCCTCTTAGTCTTGGATAACACATTACACTCTCCTAGAACCTCCAACACCACCGGAACCAGGCCCTCCTAGTCTTGGATAGCCCATTGCACTCTCCTAGACCCTCCAACTCCACCGGAACCAGGCCCTCCTAGTCTTGGATAACACATTACACTCTCCTAGAACATCCGACTTCACCGGAACCAGGCCCTCCTAGTCTTGGATAGCCCATTGCACTCTCCTAGACCCTCCAACTCCACTGGAACCAGGCCCTCCTAGTCTTGGATAGCCCATTGCACTCTCCTAGAACCTCCGACTCTACCGGAACCAGGCCCTCCTAGTCTTGGATAGCCCATTGCACTCTCCTAGACCCTCCAACTCCACCGGAACCAGGCCCTCCTAGTCTTGGATAACCCATTGCACTCTCCTAGACCCTCCAACTCCACCGGAACCAGGCCCTCCTAGTCTTGGATAACACATTGCACTCTCCTAGACCCTCCGACTCCACCGAAACCAGGCCTCCCTAGTATTGGATAACCCATTGCACTCTCCTAGACCCTCCAACTCCACCGGAACCAGGCCCTCCTAATCTTGGATAACCCATTACACTCTACTATGAAGCCATAATAGTCTTTAAGCGACACAAATTCTAAACAGCCTTTTCTCTTAAAGATATCGCACTATTCTATGTAAGGGCGGAAATCACTCAGTACAACACCGAAAACAAAATGGACGTCACGTGTGTTCAATATATCGGTCCCGTGCTGACGAAAAGTGTAAAAGATACTGACATTAAATAAATAATGTCTTAAATATGCACAAGAATAAAATATATAAAACTAATTATACCAAAAGAAATGCACCATGTCATTTTATTTTAAAACTACACGAATATATATATTTTTTTATATGTACGCGTGTTTGTTTGATTGAAACATTTTAAATTATGTATTTTTCAACTCGCACACTTTATTTAAATATACTTAAAACAATATTATTTTAAATTGGAGGTGATGGCCTCAGAATCAGGTTGCTATTGGGGGCCTCCAATAAATTAATCCACCACTTACTGTAATTGATATATTTTCGAGCTAAAAAGATTCAAAGATCGACTTTTAATGACGATATGGTTTTTCTTAATCGATCGACTAAAAATTGCCATGAGATCGACCAGTTTCCGAATCTTGCTTTAGTCTTTGGTTCTAATCTCGGTAACACTCACAAGTTCCGTGGTACGTTAAACACATGAGCAAGTAACTGCTCAATCTAAGGGGTATGTAGAAGGAAGGTAATTTAAATAAAGTGCAGCTGCATTAGAGAGGAGAGGGAATGGAATAACTATAGTGATAAATCGCATTTGGAAAAGCCCCCACTCCCCTAGCAAGTACATCTGAGATTCAAACGTTGACCTCCCATCATCAGCAGCAATTCAAGCTAATTGAGAGCCAGACGTCTGTGAACGAGTAACCACTGGTGCGGATCATTTTAAGTGCTATCAATTTACTTTTCAAAGTGTTTACAAAATTGTAAATCCACACTAATTATTTCACCAACAAATACGTGCGTCTCATCGTATTTGGTTTTTTGATGAGACCAGAGGTCATAGTTTTAATTCCAACCTGGTGTACTTATGTATTTGTTACTAAATGATGAACTACTCCATCCTTAGGCGAGCCTTAATACACCTCGCTGCCTTAGTTAAACAAGCCTATACATATTACAAGGGAGATATGGGAGAGGTATCTGAGATATACATGTCCAGGATACCAACCACATGAGCCAAGGGCCTGCAGCCCACAGCAAACCAGGATTAATACTAGATATAAGTGGAGACTTCAATGCTCGTATAGAACAGATTATCTCGGAGACTTCAATGCTCGTATTGAACGGATTATCTTGGAGATTTCAATGCTCGTATAGAACAGATTAACTAGGAGACTTCAATGCTCGTATAGTACAGATTAACTAGGAGACTTCAATGCTCGTATAGAACAGATTAACTTGGAGACTTCAATGCTCATATAAAACAGATTAACCAATGGTTGCGTAGAAAATAAGCTTGGTGAGCACAATACAGATTTCATAGTAATATTTGGTGCAGATCACGAATTATTAAAAGAATAATTCTGGAATAAGTTAAAGGATTTTTACAGACTAATTCAAAAAATTTGTACTAAAAATAAACTACTAAAACTTAATATACTAAGAAGTATAAAAAAAGACAGTGATAACACGTGATACATTTTTGAAAAAGCATTTGTAAATTAATTTGAAAATGTAATAATCTTAAGTCATACAACATTTATATTTACTTTAGGTTCTTAGGAATAAAAATCAATATTTTCCAAATTAAAGTAATGAACAAGCGTTTTGTGTTTTCACTTTGAGGCGTGCACTGTGTCATTCTCATTATCTCTTACCTCTAATGTGGGTGAATTTCCTACAACTTACTCTACTCATCCCTACCCCTTGTATTAGTTCGTTAATAACCCTCCTACTAAACGTAAAATCATAAAAAATAAAAACTATCAGCACAATTATAGAACACCTTGGTGGTCGAATGGTATAAGGCATCACTTTCGCAACTGTGTCATCACTTACGGGGAAAATCATGGTTCGAATCCCAATTGGATGTACTGAGAAAGGTTTTCCCTGAATGGATTTTTCACTCTCCCTCCACGCAAATGTGGGAAAACTTTCTTCAAAATACAATTTTTCTTATCCTTAACACATTAGCGTAATTAGTTCATACGATTACAGCTCAAAAGCGTAGTAAGACGTGGTGACAAAAACAAAACTAAAACAAACCACGATCTTACAAATCATCGGTGTGAAATTAAGGATTCAAACATCCTTAAATGAGTAGCTTACATTTTTTTTATCGAAAAATCAAAACAAACAAAAAAAATCAGTTCGCGTGCACGTATTTTTCCTCTTCAACATTCATCCCATTGTCTTCTTAATACCGCCCTTTCTTTCATTCTCTTTTTTAATGCCTTGTACATGTCATTCGTTAATGATGATTTATGGAAGTTCCACGCCACGTGAAAGGAATGCAACCATGTTCTTCACATTCAGCTCTGTGTCTGCTCCACCGAGATGTTTTTGTATGAGGCCCAGTCTGTAAGGTCTTATTTCGTACCAGAATCCTACTGCTTGGTAATATTATTTTAGGATAAATGGCCTTCCAAGAACGGTAGTAGTAAATCCGTTCTCGAAAGCTCTTTTATTTTACCAAAATATTACTCGACAGTATGATTCTAGTACGAAATAAGACCTTACAGAAAAGGGCCTCCTATCAAAATCATGGCTTAGGTTGATTTGCCATCAGGGCGGACCTCGGAGAAACTGGACTTAATCCAACCAATCCATTTATTACGCCCACCCCTCCCTTCACGACCAGAGCGTATGAATAATTTATAAAATATTGCTCCTTTTCAAACACGAATAGCACACGATTCAATGGTGAATATGGTGAATAAATTACAGTGGCGGATGAATAGATATGTTTTGTTGGATTAAAGCGCGCTTTTCATTCCTCAATTTTATTGATGGCTTAAAAAGTACTCGTTATAAAATATACTTTTTTTTATCTGTTTTTCTGGCCGGCAGCAGTAGACGTAAGAGGTAAGGCCCAATTTTTCTTACGAGGAACGAGGAAGGTCTTTTTCCCAACAGGTTCCTGGTAAGGTCCTTGTAATCTTGTAGTAAAAAAAGGCCTTCCAGAGAGTTTTTCATCAGGGAAATCGGGCTACAATTCACCTTATTCTTCTTATATACGAGATCCTTGGTCCTTAGCCCGTACCAGTGGCTAGGTGTGGCCTTTTAAAACCACGTCTCTCAAAGTGCGGTCCTTGGTTCACTGGTGGTCTGCGGAAGTGGTCTCAGAAAGCTTATTGCTAGTAATGAATTATAAATTATTGATCACACAAAGTACAAACGTTTCAAATTCAAAGATTAACAATGAAATATCCAAACTATGCTGTATTTCCTTCCTCGGTAGACACAAGTCATATAGAAAAGTAAATTTGTACCAACCTTAAGTCGACGTATCCAGACAAACATTTAAAAAAATAAAAATATTCTTAGAATTCTAAAAATAGTCAGTCAACCATTACTTAGTAATTCAATGTAATTATATTATATTTGCTTATAACATATAATTGAAAAAATTAATTAATTGTAATTATTGCTTGAAAATAATGTTTTTTTCTTAATTATTAATTATCAACTCCCCTCTTATTCCAAGGGGCCCAGTGATCCCCCAGTATGCGTACCTTTCATTTGGTGGCCCTCCATCACCAACACTTTGAGAAACATTTATTTAAAAGTGTCAACAGACAGACAGACAGACACCTTCACCAAAAAGAACCTCCTCTTCCTCCAGTTTTTTAAACCAACACACACACATATATATATCCAATTTTCTACTACACAGAACTGTAATATGATTTTCTTTGTACATCTAAAAATAGGACAAGGTTTCACAGGATCACTGGAATATTTTTTGTCCGTTGTGGTGAAAAGGGCCCAAATTATGGTATGTCTAGGTTAAGATGGGTTGAGTAAAAACAAAAAGGGGGAGCCAATGACTGGGAGAGCAACATAGATTTAAAAAAAATTAAATACAGTTATGCTGTAGCATTTATTAGTTTTAACAAAATACTATTGATGGTTTGACAAGATTTTCCAAATAGTGTTTGGTTAAGATTAATATAGAATAATGCAAATTTTTAATTCGGGTATCACTGAACACACAAATGAATGAGTTAGTGGGGTGAGTACAGATATAAAAGTCAAATCACTTTTTTTCAAACAATTGACATCCGAACCAAATAGTTCTAATAAATTCATTCATTATTTTTTACTATGTCAACATTATCAATTAATTCTGGGTAAGCGTTAACAACAGACGCAATATCTTCAATTATTATTATTAGCACCGCGTCTTACTATCCGTTCGGGTTATACGCACTCACGCTAACGTGTAATGGTAGGGTGATTGTGAGATGAAATGGAGGACCTACAGTTTAACGTGGAATCCGAACCACGGTGGAGGTCTGGCATTCCACACATTCACAAGATGTCTTGTCAGAGGTAAAGGAAGGATTTGGCAATCAGATAAATCTGTGCCGGGACTGAGGATTGAACCCCGGACCCCAGCACAGAAGTCTGACACCTTAAACCTAGACCACCAGGTCACCCAATATCTTCATGTTCGATTAGATAAGGTAACGGTTGTATATTTGAAACTGTAGGATCTGAAATAAGATAGATTAAAATCACTGCAATACAAGTGTATGTATATATTTATATTTTTTATCTATTTATATATATAGCACAGCATCTTACTACCAGTTCAAGCTATAAGCTCATCTTTTTAATCCCTAGTCTGTTATAGCTAGAAACAAAATTTTCAAAAATGAGTTATTATGAAAAGTCCCTTACTAATTTTAATAGGTTCTCTTCAAAAAAATAGACATATATATTTAAATTATATAAAAACATTCTTAAAATATCTATTTTAAATCAAATTGTTAAACATTTTAACTTTTTCTTTAGCTAGTTGGATTTTCGAAATATTTTAAATTTTAAAATACTATCGATTTTAACAATTTGAAAGCTATAAAAAAAAAATTCTGACGTATAATCATGAAGCACCTATATACCAACTTTGTACAAAATCCATGAAACTATTTCAGCTGTAGTCTTAGGGAAAGAAAGATATGGTGTCAGAGAATTTTAAGAACTCATAACGATTTCAATGTTTAAAATTTCACAGTTACAATACTTTCTCTTTATACAAGAAAGTATGAAAAGTACATAATTACAGTGACCTGGTGGTCTAGGGGTAAGCTGTCAGACTTCTGTGCTGGCGGCCGGGGTTCAATCCTCGGTCCCGGCACAGATTTATCTGATTATGCCAGGCCTCCACCGTGGTTCGGATTCCACGTTAAACTGTAGGTCCTTCATTTCATCTCACAATCACCCTACCATTACACATTAGAGCAAGTGCGTATAAACCGAACGGATAGTAAGACGCGGTGCTAATAATAATAATAATAATAATAATACATAATTACAATTTAAAAAATATTATTTACTAAATTCAATAATGTTTTACAATATCCTAAATTTAGGTTGACTGATAATAAGAGATGATAATAGTGCTTACAATGCCTTAAAGACATGTCACAATAGGACTACAATACCTAATTAAATAATAGGCCTAACTAAAGGGAATTAAATCTCAGCTACACAATGTAATTTTTAAAAATAACAATAATTATAGCTTGTTTTTTAGAAACTTTGAAGCACTATTTAAGCTTTAAAACCTTTTTATTGTTGTATTATTCTAAGTACGAAATTAACTGACGTCTAACATACTAACAAATTGTGGGGGGGAATTGTTTTGTTTGCCTTCCAAATTCACTTTGATTTTCTTAAAATATAAATCAATTTTTGAACATTAGTTCACATTAGCTGCGATTGAGGTCCTCTTAATTTTTCTCTCAATGTTTTCAAGTACTACACTTCAACTACACAAATGAGTTCTTAGACTTCGAAATCGGTTTTAACCACACTACACCCGCCTCGGTGGCGTAGTTAGCTAACGTGCTAACTACGTGCTGAGCTAGACTGTTGAGGATGGGGAGATCGAGGTTCAAATCTCGGTCGGGTGAAATGGGGGTGGTTTTTTCTAAATGATTTTCCACTCTTCCTCCATGCAAATGCTGGCTCACATCCTCTATATTCATCTTTCCCAATTCCTAGCCCATTAGAGTAGTTAACACTTAATCGTTTAATCCAAATGGGTATAAAGACACGGTGTTAAGTATTATTATTATTTAACGACACTGTTTTAGGCACTAACAACAAAAGTTTAAAAACATACTAAATCCCACACGACAGTGTCTATATAACTATAAACAATTTATGTGTCCTCATAGCACAGGTTACACAACATACAAATCACAAAAATGCTATTGCTTAACATGGACACCAACCTTGCATGAACTATATAGGTGGCGCATCTATCGGTCATGTGAAGAACTAATGAGATCAATCTCAACTTATTGGTGTAAATTGCTCGCAAAATAGTTCGTTCACAAAACCTAAGGACGGTACGATTGTTCTTTTTTTTTTTGCATTGCTTTACTTTTAACTTTAGTTTAACCTCATAAATACTTTACTATATAGTTTGATACTGTGTTATGATCCAAGGAACATCAAGAAATGTTAATTTTTAAAGAAAGGATTAGTCTAATCAATCTGGTTCATTTTTACTGGTGAGTGGTCTTCACAATCATAAGTACGAGTAAATTGTTGAACAATTTGTTCAAGAACCTTACCTCTCCTTCCTCCACTGTAATAAAACAAAGGGAGGGGGGCAATGTAACCATTCCCCTTTGGTTCAGGTACCTATGAGGATTTACTCAAACAAAAACATCATGAATAATCAATATAAGAATCGAATTCAATATAAAAATATAAATATACAGCCAATGTGTAACTGAAGTTTAGACTAATTACAAAGTTTGCAAGGTTCCTTTGATTAACAAATTATACTTGAAATGAGTGGTAGTTAATTAAAACCTTGATGTGTAACAATTATAGTATAACAAAAGTGAGTTTGGAAACTTAGATATACTTGACTAGATTAAAGATAAAATTAAAATAAAAATTGTTATGACATTATAAAGGTAAGACTATCTTACATAAAATACATATAACATATAAAATAAATAAATTAAAACATAATAGTTTAAGTCAATAGATGAGTAAGAAAATGTAAATTGATTATTATTAGCACCGCGTCTTACTACCCGTTCGGGTTATACGCACTTACGCTAATGTGTAATGGTAGGGTGATTGTGAGATGAAATGAAGGACCTACAGTTTTACGTGGAATCCGAACCACGGTGGAGGCCTGGCATTCCACACATTCACAAGATGTCTTGTCAGAGGTGAAGGAAGGGTTTGGTAATCAGATAAAACCATGCCAGGACCGAGGATTGAACTGTAAATTGATAATATTTTGGTTGCTAATTTATTGGATGTTAAAGATTGGAGAATAAAATATAAAATTGAAGTGTATATTTGAATACTGAATTCAGGCTTATCTGATTTGAATGCCCTTGTTCCTTTTTTCTTTCCAAGCTGGTATATATTAGCTCAAAGTTGCGACATGTTTCGGCGTGACATCTGACACCATCATCAGGCAGTTAACGCCTTGTTAATATGAGTCCGTCTGCCATGAAGAACACAAACGGATCTTATTTTATCTTTAATCTAGTCAAGTATATCTAAGTTTCCAAACTCACTTTTGTTATACTATAATTGTTACACATCAAGGTTTTAATTAAACTACCACTCATTTCAAGTATAATTTGTTAATCAAAGGAACCTTGCTAACTTTGTAATTAGTCTAAACTTCAGTTACACAATGGTTGTATATTTATATTTTTATATTGAATTCGACTCTTATATTGATAATTCGTTTCCTTACTACATTACACCATGTTTTTCATGAATCATGAATAATGTTAGTTATTTGACAATCAAGGAACAAACATAGATAGTTGTAGCCGACTGATCAATCAGCCAAGTCAACTTATTAGCTTGTCTAAATCACACCCAATTAGCGTTGTACTGGGAATCAATGAACACCCGTATAAAAGAAATCTGCCTATGAAACGGCCTTAAAATTCTTCCCCGTTTGTAATAAAATTGTTTAGTTAAGTTAGTTTGTAAGTCCTGCTATCCATTGGTAAATATCGAGCTTTGGGGCAGAATATGTAGCACCGGACACAAATTTAGTTTAAGCTAGTATGTAAGTCGTGTTCAGATATGTGTTTATAAATACCCCTATGTCAATGAAAAGGAAAGAGCTAGTTTAAGCTAGTATGTAAGTCGTGTTCAGATATGAGACTTGTGTCCCTTTTGAACTAAACCATCACCAAGCAGTCACATCAGTGATTACTTATGTCTGCCAATACTCTGCCCAGCCTGGACTATTAGCTCCCCTTCTTTATGACCTATTAAAATATGTATTAAGTCCAGCCTTTGAGCATTTCAGATATGGGAAACAAAAAGGTTCCTCCACAATGGACTCTCCTGGAAAAGGACATGGACATTGATTGAGAGTTAAAAGCGTCACCATCCCACCTTTTTAACGCAGGTAAAGCACTTATTAAAAAAGATAACTTTTTAATCTGCCCTTTCTTTTTAATGACATCGTCATGCACCACTACCAGCGTAGTCTTCTGCTCTTTGTACACTCCGTTATGATGGTAAGAAGAGCACTTGGGTAAGATATTTATAGCGCACCCGTCGGCAAAAAACAAAAAGGACATTCATTAAGAATTAAGTCATAATAATCACTAGTAGATGAATATGTGAACGTTTCGATTCGAAATCTCAAATTAATATGAACTCCAGATTCGTCTTTGACGGAATTTGATTAGAAATTTGAGATTAAAATTCAAACATTTGAATGATTAAACTTGACAAAGAAGTTAGCATCTATCGATTATTTTACTTATAGAAAATAACGAATTTTGTAATGGACTTATTTATATTGCTTTAATTATTTCAACTCTTCATGATGGATTAAATAATATAAATTATATATAATATATGTCTTATATTCAATTAAGGTTATATAATATATAATTATAAATCGTCCGAAGCTGGACATTTTCATAATAAATACTCAATTCGGATTAGATTAGAAATATCTCTATCTAAATATATTCTGTTTGGATTAGATTAGAAACATATTTATTTTAAAATGTTCGAATCAGACTTGCTTCAAGCTGGTAAGCAAAGTTTCAAATGGTGTTCTAAATTACAAATCTTGGAACCGCACACGCCTAGAAACCATTACAGTAAAAATTCACCCTCATAACACCCGAACAAGATCGAACCACGATATGACCATCATTGGCAGTCTAGTCTATTGCGAGAGTGACTACCTGAACAATGCGGCCACCGAAGTGGGCCTGAATGTACTGAAGATTTTTTTCTTCTTCTAAATGTTTCCCCACTTAACCTTCACGCAAATGCTGGTACATCTATTTCACTATTCGATCTTGCTCATTAGTGTATATATGCGAATATATAAATATAATAATATACTATAAGTAGTAGATTAATTTTTTAATTTGTTACCAATTCTGACTATACCAGTTCGGGTTGAACGCAAAAGTACTAATTACGCTAATATGTTAAGCAAGAAGGGTGAATTTAACGGAATTGTACCTGCATTTGTATGAGTTTTAGAGTACCTTTAGGGCTCTACTTTATATTTTTGGAAATGAGTGTCCATAAAAGAGTTTTCAACAAAAGGTGAAGTAGACGATAAAATCTTCGTTTGGTGCTGTAGATTAATCTAAAATATTTTAAATTACATGAATGTTTCACCACTATTTTTTATTTTTTTAGTCTCGACTTCTTAGTTTTAAAATGTTTTGAAAATGTGTCCACAAAATTGTCCTTTTCCCGTAATCCTCTTCAACTGTAGGATTATTGTTGCTTCAAGCAGTCTAAAGAAAGATGACCTTGAGTCAACTTCTAGAGTAAGATAGATACCTTTTTATTTGTGGTATTTATCGTCTGACAAGAGTTTTATACTAATACATTTATTTTAAGTACCTATTCTCAATACCAGTTTGGTTTGAAAGAAAAAATAATAACTAAGATAACGTGTAAAGGTTGATAAGAGTTTAATTTGGAAGAAATGTACCTACATTTGAGGAGGGAAAATAGAAAAGAATTTAGGAAAAACTACCCTCAGTGCACCCAGCCAGGATTCGAGCCCCGATCTTCTCGTTATCAGAAGTCCAGTCTATTTCAAGAGTTACACCTTGAGAAAACTTTTTTTTGGCTGAAATAAATATTTCTCCAGTAGACAGTTGTTGAATATCTGATTTCTCCAGTAGACATTTGTTGAATATCTGATTTCTCCAGTATACAGTTGTTGAATATCTGATTTCTCCAGTAGACAGTTGTTGAATATCTGATTTCTCCAGTAAGACAGTTGTTGAATATCTGATTTCTCCAGTAGACAGTTAATGAATATCTGATTTCTCCAGTAGACAGTTGATGAATATCTGATTTCTCCAGTATACAGTTGTTGAATATCTGATTTCTCCAGTAGACAGTTGTTGAATATCTCATTTCTCCAGTATACAGTTGTTGAATATTCGATTTCTCCAGTATACAGTTGATGAATATCTGATTTCTCCAGTAGACAGTTGTTGAATATCTGATTTCTCCAGTAGACAGTTGTTGAATATCTGATTTATCCAGTAGACAGTTGTTGAATATCTGATTTCTCCAGTAGACAGTTGTTGAATATCTGATTTCTCCAGTAGACAGTTGTTGAATATCTGATTTCTCCAGTAGACAGTTGTTGAATATTCAATTTCTCCAGTATACAGTTGTTGAATATCTCATTTCTCCAGTAGACAGTTGTTGAATATCTGATTTCTCCAGTAGACACTTGTTGAATATCTGATTTCTCCAGTAGACAATTGTTGAATATCTGATTTCTCCAGTAGACAGTTGATGAATATCTGATTTCTCCAGTAGACAGTTGATGAATATCTGATTTCTCCAGTAGACAGTTGTTGAATATTCGATTTCTCCAGTATACAGTTGATGAATATCTCATTTCTCCAGTAGACAGTTGTTTAATATCTGACATGAGCATTGCTGCCTTAGATGATAAATTTTTTAAATGAATTAAAAGGAGGAAAGTCAATATAATAATAATATTAATAATAAAAATACCTGTTTCAGTGTTCGAGTGGTCTAACGCGTTACTCTCGCAGTAGACTAGACTGCCGGTGATGGCGAGATCGAGGTTCGAATCTCAGTCGGATGTACTGAAAGTTTTTTTTTCCAATATGGTTCCCCACTCTCCGTTCATGCAAATTTGGGTACATTTTTTTAAATACAACATTCCTAATACTATTAGCGTAAGTAGTATATAAGCGTATAGCCTGAACGGGTAGTAAGACGTGGTTCAAAATAAATTTTAAAATAGTAATCATAACCACCTTTTTTTTACACATACCGTAATCAATATAGGTGGTGGGATACGATGGTGGGGGAATTATCCACTACCAGCTCCCAAACCACTCAACCATGAGGACAGGCGTCACATTAATAAGCAGGGCCCCCAGGTTTCGATAGGTCAGGCAGGCGTGCTAAGTGCCTGAAAAAGAAAACAGCCAATAAAAAATAAGTGGGCACAAAATAAAACCCAACATACACAAACCAGTTTGAGTCGTGATTGTCCAGATATTGCGGAGTAACGCAACCTTCTGGCCAATGGCCTCAAGTGTGTCGTGACACCCCTTCCCCTTATCTTAAATCCACCTTACCCCCCTTTTCCTTGTCGTGACCTGTTCTATGACCTTGACTTCTGTCCACGACCGCCAGGTCCTTATGTGCTGTTTAATTCCCACCGTTAGCACATCTCTGCGTTTATAGATGCTCTTGTCAACTTTCTGGTAGCGTCAATACAGCTCTGTCAACAATCTACCTGTCTAGGTAGCCGAAATATTGCCAATCGGATGATGTCATTTAATAGGAGGGTCACAACACACTGTTATAGGAGCGTAGAATGGATCTTTGTGAATAGAATGATGTCATTTAATAGGAGGGTCACAACACACTGTTATAGGAGCGTAGAATGGATCTTTGTGAATAGAATGATGTCATTTAATAGGAGGGTCACAACACAAGTTGCGTCAGACTTGCATTGCATTTTGTCGCTCTAAAGAGGAGGTATCTTAAGCCAGGTGTAGCGGTCACCTGGAATATTTACTAGAAAACAGTGTAAAGGAAACCAGTGAAACCGTATTAAAAGATGTATTTAAAAAATCAGTGACATTGAGGTATATAGACCCTAATCAGTTTAAAAACTAAAAAAAAACTACTTCACTGGTCCCATTTTACTGTTTTCAAGTGAAGATACGAGAAAAGTGCACTTCTATACAATTTGTGGCGCAGTGTTGTCGTATAAATATTATTCCAGTTAATTGAGCATTAAATTATTCCCCAGTTAATTAACCTTGAGACGGTCTCTAAATAAAGAGATCGGTGCTCTGTCAGTCTAAGGCATCTGGTTCATAATAGAAGGAATCACCTGTGATACTGGAGGTCAAGGTTCGAATCTAGGCCTGGTGTACTGAAAGTGATTTTTTTTTTCATCCACCTCTTCACACTAATGCGGGCGCCACTCATCAAACTAACCTTCCCTCTTTCATTCAACCGTTAATAAGCAAGGTGTTACATCCAATAATTAAAAAAGGTCAGGGCTTTAATCCCGGTCAACTGCACCAAGGGAGAGGAAGGGGGAGGGTTTGGTCTTCCACAGACTTTGAATAGAACCCGGTACCTTAAGACCCTGCAATTAATCAAACCTGGTACCCTAAGACCCTGCAATGAATCGAACCTGGTACCCTAAGACCCTGCAATGAATCGAACCTGGTACCCTAAGATCCTGTAAGGAATATAACCTGGTACCCTAAGATCCTGCAAGGAATAGAACCTGGTACCCTAAGATCGTGTAAGGAATAGAACCTGGTACCCTAAGATCGTGTAAGGAATATAACCTGGTACCCTAAGATCCTGTAAGGAATAGAACCTGGTACCCTAGGATCCTGCAAGGAATAGAACTTGGTACCCTAAGACCCTGCAAGGAATAGAACCTGATACCCTAGGATCGTGCAAGGAATTGAACCTAGTACTCTAAGATCATACAAGGAATAGAACTTGGTACCCTAAGACCCTGCAAGGAATAGAACCTGATACCCTAGGATCGTGAAAGGAATTGAACCTAGTACTCTAAGATCATACAAGGAATAGAACCTGGTACCCTAAGATCGTGAAAATAATCGAACCTGATACCTTAAGATCGTGCAAGGAATTGAACCCAGTACCCTAAGATCGTACAAGGAATCTAACCTGGTACTCTAAGATCCTGCCAGGAATTGAACCTGTTACCCTAAGAGCATGCAAGAAATCGAACTCGGTACCCTAATAGCATGCAAGAAATCGAACTCGGTACCCTAAGATCATTACAAAGTAGCACGTAAAAATTATTAGGCCGTTTCTTTTCAGTTGTGATCTTGAATCTTCCTCAGCAAAACGGTCCTGCGCATGCGTGGAATCATGAGTCAATGCCCGCTGCGCTTGCGCGTAAACACTCGTCAGTGGGTTCTCACGCTGGGCGCTTCTCGTTTGTTTTCATTCCTCTTTTTTTTATTATATATATGTATGTATATATATATCTCCCGACTGCGGGCGAATTGATCAGCGCACCAAGGCCTCTCTCTGTGTGAGATGGTTCAAATAACTCGCCAGGGATTGCAGCTTTTTTACAAATCTTCGATAAATTAGTCGATTTTAGTTCCTTCTATTCCCACTAGGGCTATTAACCAGGGGCACCAGAACCACCCGGTAGATATTTTTAACTAAACTTGCTATTTATTTTCAGATACCTGCATGTATAGTTTTCAAATCTCACCAAACTACAGAATGGCCGCGAAATAGCGGGTAAATGTTTGATAAGGAATAATAACTATACAAAATGTTATTATTTACTTTATTACCAATAAGGAATATTGTGAAATATTTGAAAATGTCCCATTCTGTTTAGCAATTTTCGATATAGTGATCAACTTGGGCACCTTTCAAGTCGATGCAAGCTTTGAAGTCTTAATTTGACATTTTCGCATGCCTTCCTGTATGACTCCCCAGAAA
This sequence comes from Timema monikensis, assembly GCA_902151445.1. Taxonomy (NCBI): domain Eukaryota; kingdom Metazoa; phylum Arthropoda; class Insecta; order Phasmatodea; family Timematidae; genus Timema; species Timema monikensis. The sequence goes on from CABFVZ010000097.1 coordinate 818,893, forward strand.
TTGCATTGAACCCCTCAATTATAGCTGGGCCTCGTTTTGAATGGTATTCTTATACACGTGATTCTTAAAATAACCCCAAAAGAAAAATATTGCGGTGTTAGGTCGTGCGGGATCTTGAGGGCCATTCCACAGGACCCCGGCGTCCAACCTGCATTCTAGGAAACCACTCATCCAACCATCAAGTCCTCAAGGTCATCCCACGCCAATAAGAGTAGAGGGGCACCCGCCCGCCCCATGCACAAGGGCCCCCGAGGTTAGGGGCACCCGCCCACCCCATGTACAAGGGCCCCCGAGGTTAGGGGCACCAGCCTACCCCGCAAATAAATAACTTTGAACTGTCATATTTATTTTGTAATAACATTTCACTATTGTTATATGTTTTTTTCGTAAAATATATCCCAAACTAATCTCGAAATTCTCTAGTCGTATCCTTGTCTGTTCATTCATTGTATCCGATATACGCCGCTAGGAGCGCTGGTAGTCTGGTTTACTTGGAGTCCGACAATCCGTGTTTATAAATTAACGCAACATATGCTTTTAGCAAATTGGAAACCCTACATATTTGCAGCCGGTACAGTTGATTTTTGACAGAAATATAAACATTGATTCTCTATTGACAATAATTTGAGGTAAAATAGTAAAATACTTGGCACAGGGCTCCCCCCAAATGTGTTAATCTGGTCTTGAATCAATGTGTGGCCAGTTAAATGAGATAAATGTGTCAGTAAAAGGTTTGAAGAGAATAACGAAGCTCTAAACTCATGAAAGCTGACTTAGGTTAATATAGTAGCACTTCCTACAAGCCTAAATAATCGTTTGAACGTAAGACTTCTACACAAATAATGACGTTCAAACAAATGTAATAAATTGTAAGTATCCTTATTTCGATATAATTACAGAACGTTCCATATAATATGGTTTCTGAAACCAATTTATAAGTTAATAAGACAACTTTAAATATATTGTAGTCTTGGCAGAATGTAAGCCACATGGATGATAGCTACTTTAAAAATATTAAAGATTGTATTCGTATTTGTAGAACTGTAAAACTGAATTGTATATCCTTTAGTGTAAATGTTTCTTCAGTCAAGTGTGGTATAATATTTCACTATTTTCAAACAATAACATTTTTACTGACAAAATACATGTTTCCGCACAAGAACATTAAAGAAACCGTTAAGTCTGTCCCCTCATAATCAAGCAGAAGACAAACTTGAGCGTCGCGTTTTGCTCCTTTGCAAGAGGTGTGTTTATACCCATCCAGTATAGTATAGTTATCAGTGGGTTCGTCCCATTTGTTAGTCCGGTCTGGTAGCCGGACACCCCATGACGTCATGACGGTGATGTCACTGGTAAGGAGCCAACAAGCGTGCGCGACACGCGTCCGTCAGTCGGTCACACGCGAGTGCAGCGAGATTAAGGTGGAGCGTGCTGCTTCTTTCGTCATGTGTGCCGCGTATTACTATCCATCCGGTGTATCCCCATAGTTATACTATTGGAGTAGGGAGGTATAGTTTTTTAAGAAATAGACCCACATTTGGGGGGGAAGGGAGATTGTAGAACCACTTTATATAAAACTACCTTCCTTACGCCCAACCGGGACTTTGTCCCAGACTAGAATAAACTGATGCCTTACTGTGGATTCACGCATTCGCTGGCAAAAAAAAAAAAAAACAAGATCAGGACTTTGATGTGATCACGTGACGAGCNAAAAAAAAAAACAAGATCAGGACTTTGATGTGATCACGTGACGAGCTCTAAGCCAATCACAACAAATCATCGTTGGTCGCGATGCACTAACAATCTCAGCTTGGTCCATGCTTCTCCATAAAATTTGCGTGAAAAAAAACCAATCAAATTTTTAAAACAAATGACACAATCTTTGTGCATGCGCCTAAACTAACCGATTCAATCAATGCGCACACAAGTAAACCAACCGACTCAATCATTGCGTATGCGCCTACGAAGCGAGATACAAGCAGACAGCTCTGTCTAGTGTTGTGAGGACATTTGAAATAACTCGTTCTGTGAAAAGCGAGCGATTGTGTCTTTATTGTTTCAATTTGTTTCACTTCACAACACAATAATTAGAAAATCTACATTATGATAATAACATAAAATATATGTTTATTTAATAGAAAATTAAATATATTGATAGCCAGCTGTTTTAAGTTTGTGTTGCAAAGCATTATGGGTCTTCATTTATTTCTGCTAGTTTGTGAATTACTGTGTTTCTTTCTCAAGAAGGATCTGCTTTCAATTTCTGGCGAACATGTGAATTGGGCTTAAGTCTATGCAAAACCAATGCGGATAAACTATCTTACTGCCCGAACTACATAAACCAGAATGGAACGTTACAGTTTCATAGTCAGACTTGGTATCCTCAAGTGTGCTGCTATAGATACAAGACAACACCTACCCAGACCAGAATGGAACGTTACAGTTTCATAGTCAGACTTGGTATCCTCAAGTGTGCTGCTATAGATACAAGACAACATCTACCCAGACCAGAATGGAACGTTACAGTTTCATAGTCAGACTTGGTATCCTCAAGTGTGCTGCTATAGATACAAGACAACATCTACCCAGACCAGAATGGAACGTTACAGTTTCATAGTCAGACTTGGTATCCTCAAGTGTGCTGCTATAGATACAAGACAACATCTACCCAGACCAGAATGGGATGGACCTGTATTGTATAGGAAACTGGTCCTCAGCCATTGGGAGAACTCCTCCAAAACTTCACCATGGCGGACCCCCTCACTCCCCACTCCCGCCCATGCTATGACAGTGTTTTTTATTTAGAAATACCCCTGAATCCATATTTGCATCTAAGCGTCGAGGCCCTGGGAGAACAGCCCCCCCTTAAAACTGTCCAAGGGTCAGTGACGAGTTGGGCTCTTGTCTCTCCTAATTAAGGATTCATCAATTAGTGCTCTGGTGGGGGAGGGAGGGAGACAGCTTCCTGCTTTACATCTCGCGGACATCCGGCCCCCACTATGACGCCGACAGGCCCGAGGAACAATTACTACAACACCCGCTTCTTGGTCGAGAGACAGGGCCTGTGGACAGTTGTGGACAAGTCAGGCATTTATCTAGGAGGGGTGGGGATAGTGCTTAGGGGACAACTGTGGACAAGTCAGGCATTTATCTAGGAGGTGGGTAGTTCCTGCTCCCTGTCCAGGAATAACGAAGGTAGGGATATAATAAATCGTAAATGTACCCACATTTGCGGGGTTGTAGGGTGGTAAAGTGTCCAGGAACGGCCCCGTTCAGTTCGCCCGATCGGGGACCATGATCTCTCCGTGGGAGTGATGCCTAAGACAGGGGTCCCCAAATATCTTCTGCCCCCGGACCCCCAATATATAATTTAACTCCAATATTGTACCCTCAAAGTTGTTGGTGCATAATGCAAGCTACTCTCGCAGTAGACCAGACTGCCGATAACGGTGAGCTCTAGGTTCGAATCTCGGTCAAATGTAACGAGAATTGTTTTTCCACAATGGTTTTACACTCTCCTTCCACGCAAATTTGTGTACATTTCTTATAAATATATACATTCTAGTCCCTAAAACTATTAATTATTACATAGACGTATAGCCCGAATGGGTAGTAAGACGTGGTGCTAAAATAACATATAGGTCACCGTAATCTACATGCAAAATATATATGATATGTATACACATGTGCAAACATACCCCCCCCCCTCCCTCTCACGTAACCTTTACGAGGTCTTCACTACCCCCCTGGGGGTACCTGTGCCCCAGGTTAGGCCAACTGCATCAGTTTAATGACGCAAACGACCCGGACGGGTGGTAAGACGCGGGGTAGAGAAGTAGAAACAAATCGTGCGACTGAGATAGTCATCTCGCAGAGTGAGTCGTGAGTATCTGGTTATCTTGATGACGAAGATACAACCGAGGATCATCTTTTCTCTCCTCTCAGGTTGTCAGTGTCCCCCGGTCCCTCCTCTTGTTCTCACGATCTCAGACACAGAGGGGGGGTGAGGGGGGTTAATGAAGATACCAACATGAAGCTACGAAAACAAACACGGCTCGCAATGCTCTACATAAAAGATATTCCACAGTTGGTGCGCGTCATTTTTTAAGAGGATTTGATACGAGCTCAGTTTTTAGTCTCTGCCCAAAAATATCTTCCTTCTTACATATAATTTGATAAATCCTTTTCCGGTAATAGAAATTACGAGAAAATGACTGAACAGATTTTGACAAACGAACACTCATTTTAAAGATTAGGGAACCAGGATGTCGGTAAAAATAATGGCCTAAAAGTAAAACCCTATTTTCCTAGCGAATTTTCCTTCCTTTCCTTCTGTGTGGGCAGTGGTTCCTCTGTACAATAAGTCTTTGTTTACATCACCATGGAAACCATGATTTGTGTATAGCTGTATATTGGTAAATAAAATAGTTGTCTTTCTTTAAAAATAACAGCAACTCAATAATTGTCACTTGTGTGGTTTGGTGAAACGAATAGATAGAGATCTGGGGGAGAGGTCGTTGTAAAGTTTTCGCTGGGGCGTGAAGAGCTAAAATATACATTTTTATCCAAATTACACACAAGAAAAAAAATATCTAAGTAAAGTTGATAGACTTTGACTATTAAACTTTTAACTAATAAGTGAGTGAGGGCTTATAATATAGATCCTTTCCCAATAAAAAGTTTAAAATAAATTATAGTGCAATAATATGCAGCCATCGCTGCAACGACCCACTAGTACTTTAGATATGTGCCTTTTAATATTTCTACCAGCACGGCACCTTTTTTGTTTTTATTTTTATTTGTTTGTTTAGAAAACTTTAATTTAAACAAATAAACATAAACACTAGATCAAGGTCGTACACACAGGGGAACAGGAGGGGGTGGGGTACTTCAAACCCCTACCATTGAGAAATAAAGTTACACTAGATAAAACACTATCAAAATAATGAGACGAGAACAACAATTGTTCCAGTGGTATATTCCAGAGAGAAGAGATATTTGTGAGACTCCTACTTTGATTTCTTCACTGTAGTTTAATGTTTATCTTGGACAAGATGTTGGTAACACTGCGTCATAAATGGTTGAGTGCTACGAATGATTCGTGTGATTTTATTTCTGCTTACATTTTCATATCGTCCCAATAAAATACAAATATTTAAATTATTTATTATTACTTGAGGAAACCTCTCGAAAATATTATTTTTATGTGTCACAAAACGTATTAATTTGTTTTCTGTCTAACTTGACCACTGAGGAAACATAACTACTAGTAAGACTATATTAACGATAATAACATGGAGGGAGGTCTACTGCTCACAGAACTACTAGTAAGACAGTAGTAACGATAATAACATGGAGGGAGGTCTACTGTTCACAGAACTACTAGTAAGACTGTAGTAAC
>CABFVZ010000098.1:0-11321 GCA_902151445.1 Timema monikensis
AATCAGATAAATTTGTGCCGGGACCGAGGATTGAACCCCGGACCCCTAGCACAGAAGTCCGACACCTTACCCCTAGACCGCCAGGTCATCCGTGAATAAAATTAAACTTTATGTTTGTACTGGAGTAATTTTTTATTTTTATTTTAGCAAAACATTTTTTTTGCCATAAAAAAACTGGCCTTTTCTCGCGTCACCTTCCATCCCATTTTAAATGTGGATAGTCCAAACGAACCATATAATTGAATAATTATTTTATGGACAATATTTAAAATAATCAAGTTGATGTGTTAACTTGCTCTGGAATTGTACTTTGTAAGGTATTGTAAACTCTCGGTCTCCTATTGTTTGTATTGCAGGGTGCAGGGTAAGCTGAAGGTTTCTTTTCTTTTTTTAAATTAAATACTCACTTGTGTTCTCCGGGTGAGATTCAAACTGGAGTCTCCTAAAGCAGTGTTTCTCAAACTTTCATCAGTCGATTACTTCCTCCAGCTCTTCATTAAAAAATTAAAATAAACAAATGCCTTCTGTCTTGAAAAATATAAAAGCTCGTTGCAAAATTCTGACAAAGCTTCAGTGTTAAATCAAACATAGACTCAAAAGAGGGAAATAAAGTCTCATAAAAGAAAAAGTATATTACGTCAGAATCTACAATAGTTTGTTTATCAAACTTATTATTTTCCAAAAAATGTATTAAGAATAGTAAAACTCTGCTTCGTCACGTGGTCCTGGGAGTTTGCCTACCGCAGTTTTATAAATTCTGCCCCAGAGACTATCAGTGCTTTTAAATAGCGTCCAAGACCTTCCCGTTGACGGAAAAAATCAAGAGTATTTTGAATCTTAAACGTTAAAACAAATTCCTTATTTGTGTAGTGTGCCTGAAGGTTATGCAGCTCATACGACAGTTATGAAACGTGCGTTGTATTTTATTTCAGGAAGATAATCATCTACGTGCCCAAATTCATCAAGCACATCCACCACCACCATCTTCGTTTGGTCTTCGTGCACCCCAAGAAACCAGAGAAGACACACCACCAACACCACAGTGACCACCATCATACCGCCCACCACCATCACATTGAACATCACCATACAGACCACCCGCAAACACCCCACCATCACACTAAACATCACCAAACAGATCACCCGCAAGCAGCCCACTATCAAATCGAATATCACAAAGATGACAACCCACCTACAGACCACCACCATAATATTGAGCATCCCCAAGATGAAGCTCACCCTATTACGGCCCACCATTACTCCGAACATCACCAAGCGTCCCTGCCACTTACGGCTCACCACCAGCACACAGACCACCATGGTATACATCATCACCATTCTCAACATGGCGGCCACCATACTCACCACTCTCTCCATACTTCAAGCCACTCATAGCGATATGTAAGTATTGATATTTGGCTTAAGAAGAGTATTTTTCTTCGAGAAGATTGAGGGAGGTCATTGACCTATTCGATAAGTTTTCATTTATCTTATCTTCAAATTAGGGTGGATATAGAACGTTTTATATTTTTATAAAAGTTCATCATAAAGTCCCGCTAAGCTCATTACAGACTAACTGTTAACATTACCATGTCTAAAATTTCTAACTAAACGTAGCTATGAAGTAATATTTTATTTATTTGGTCAATACTACTTTTTGCTATGAAAATTGAAAAAATATCAACCTAACTTGTGTTACCTTCCACTCCACCTCGAAAGAGAAAAGTATTATATATATCGATTTAGGTAGGAAGAACCATCTTCAAGGCCTTTCTACCTACCAAAATCTTTTATATCTCATCTACGGCGGGAATGTAGGTAAACATCGGCTGACAGTATTACTAGAATCACTTGCCAACACTTTTTATTGATAACAAGTTAGAGAGGGAGAGAAATGTTTAGAGAGAAAAAAAAATTAAGGCGAGAGAGTTATAGAGAGATTAAGAAAGAGAGCTTGTTTGAGACAGCATTAGAGAGAAAAATTGAGTGAGTGAGTTTGAGAAAAGAGAGTTTGAGCTAGAGAGAGTGATAGAGATTTAGAGAGAGCTTGAAAAAGAAAGTTTTAGATAGAGGGAGTTTGAGAGAGAAGGAGTTTGAGGGAGAGCGTTTGAGGGAGAGCGTTTGTGATAGAGCGTTAAATAGATATAACGTTTGAGAGTGAGAGCGTTTGGGAAAGAGAGAACGTTTGAGAGAGAGAGAGCATTGAGAGATAGCTTAAGAGAGAGCGTATAATAAAGATAATGTGAGATAAATTGTATGATAGAGAATGTATGTGAGTGTAGAGAGTGTGTGGGAGAGAGAGGGATTAAAGTGTGAGAGAGATAATGAGAGAATATTATATTAGAGAGTGTTTATGGAGAGAGAGAGTGTGTGTGTGTGTGTGTATGATAGAAATACTATGTGAGAGCATGAGAGAGAGTGTCAGATAGAGAGAGTGTAAAAATATAGATGTGATCCTCAAATATTACGGTACTTTCAAACATCATTCCCTCAAAATTAAGTATCAACATATAAACATAACTGAACTTAACTGTATTTGTAAAAATGTAAGAAGATAGATGGGGTGCACTAAACATTACTTTTAAATAATATCATATCCACAAAATTTAGTGGAAAATGAAAACATAGATTAACTCATGTATTTGTATTGTGCTACTACTTGCTAAAATGAACATCAAAAACCATTATTAGAAAAAAATGAACACCAAAACTCATGCTTTGACAGCTAAAATTGCTGTTTTAAAACATTATTCAAGATAATTTTATCGCTTTTGAGCTTTTAATAGATACCAAAACATATTTAAACATCATTTTATCATGCACGAAAACAAAGGTAGATAATATTTTCACGAACTTAACTCAATATTTTAATTTCCTAATTATGTTCAATATTGTTTATTTAAAAGCGAATTAACTATAACAACATTCAAATAAAAAAATAAATGTTTCCCCAGTTTAGGCATCTCAATTTAGATGTGTTATGACCAGCATCCAAAGAGAAAATTATGATGTGTTCGGATCAACATTTAAAGACTGAGTTATTTTTATCCAAAGAGAAATGTTTTATTTAGAGCTTTACAGCCATTCAGCAAATAACGGTTTCCATGGTGATTAAGCAAATAATGAAAAACTTAAAATTCCTTGTAAAAATCTGTTTTTCGTGGAAAACTACTATTTTTCCCAACATCCCGAACTCCTAACTGTTAAAATGCGTGGTCGCTTGTTAAAATCTGTTCAGTTTTTTCCTTGTAATTTGTGTTAACAGAAACGGGCTTATCAAATTACATATGATATAGTATTTCTAAGCAGGTATTAATTAGTTCCGAATAGGTTGACAATAGTTATTTTCAGCCAATGCTTGGAACAAAGAACCTCTCGCTAGCTGCCGCCAGTACCTATATTCCTACCGTGGTTGATCTATATATGTTTACCATATAGTAGAGTACTGGTAGGAAAAAAGGCCTTTGAGATGTTTCTTTCTAACAAATTTAGGTATAGTAAAACAAATTAAAAGAATTTTACTGATGTAATTTGAAATTAGTTCGAAACAGAAAATTGTACTTTCAAAAGATCACACTAATTACAAAGCTGTTAGCCAAATAAAATGAACACAGAAAACACACGCCAATACAATAGGACTCTTAATATCTTTCAGCCCTTAATCAAGGCTTAAAACCCGTCGGGACTTGAGATAAACGTGGGAAAACAGTATTTTTTTGTTACACTATTTTTTTTTATCAAAAGAGAATACTGTATATAAAAGTAAAAATATTAGACACACACATAATATGGTCCAACACGTTCGATTTAAAAGTAGGCCCCACTCTGTTTACCATAAAAGGTAGCAAGCTTACCTTATATTAAAATCTGCACCATAATGTAACCTGTCAAGGTAAGTTTGACACACTTTAGGGTAAACGGAGTGCACAAGCACTAGGGTTGTTTCACCCCATTGACATTTTACTGCGATTTTATCATTCTCTTACCAATATATTTTCTTAAAATTCACCTTCTTCATTCTGTGTGTTTTAAGTAGTTTTTTAAGCATTGCATCTTACTTTCTCTTCAGAGTGTACACATATGTACTAATTACGCTAATGAGCTAGGGATGAGGAGTGTGAATTTAGAGGAAGTGTATCCACACTTACGTTAAAGGGTAGTAAATCTTTTTTTTAATCACCCTCAGAATATCTGACTGGGATTTGAACCTTGATCTCACTGTCATCAGCTACTCTAACACGAGAGTGATGATTTATACCATTCGGCCACCGAAGTTGGTCAAGTATTGTATTGAAGATTACTTTTATGGCATCATTAAAATAATTAAAATAAATATCCAAACTTGAAATTCTGGTTGAATTTGTTTAAATACCTTATGAATTGGCTATCATAGTGAAGGGTTGTAGCCACCATGGCGATATAACTTCCCAGTAAAATGAAACTCTATTGAATCAAGCGTTCAAAAATGAAGCCGTAGATAAACCAGTATAGTGTGGGTTTAGCTGTAGTCTTTCTACTAGACACGACATCTATCGAATCTTCTGGCTACTTTTTCGCCACGAAACTTGCTTGTAGTTAGTAGGTTTCTCCAATAGATCGAGTAAATGTAAGTAAAACCATGACTTTCAACAGTTGGTAATTGCTCTCAAATCCCGTTTGTTGAACAATTTTCTCCACAATAATACCACTAAGGAAATTCTTAACCAAAATTGGTGGCAGGATAGACAATATGAACTATTAAAAATGATTCATAAAAATATCGAAACAATTATATAGATAAGTAAGTATATTCAAATGATTTTTATTTAGGCAAAAATAAGCAATGAAATACCAGCCTTTAAGTCTATAAAATATTATTGTTTATACTTTCGACATGATATTAAGACTGTTATGTTACTACAACCTGCTTGATAATATTTTTACAATGCAATCAACGTTTCTTTTAGATAAAATGCTTGCCCACTTAACATTAGTATACGTGCACTAGTTGGATTCATTGATAATATAATTCATTTTTCATACATAGAAAGATTCGTTAAGAAAATACAAACTTTCTTGCTGTCGACATTGACTTTTTTCCGATACTTTTACTGATATTAGTACTCACACTTCGGTATCGAAAGAAACAACTTTTTTTTTTGCAATCTTCACTAATACTGGATACTGTGTAAGAAGAACAAATGTCACTAATTCTCAGTTCTCACTCATTTTCTGCTTGACAAGCAAGAAACAACTCTTAGCTTTGAATCTTTTTTTTAACTCATCATAATTAATAGCGGTTCTTTCATCTTTGTTTGTGGCGACCAGTCTACTACACCTCTATCAATGAGGTAATCACAAAATAAACAAAATAAAGTTTTGTAAAGCTCAACGAACTCAAGTCAACACTTAAGGGTGCCCCAAACAAATCAAACAAAAAAAAAATTATTTGCGTTGTTTAAGCAAATAAAGAAGAGGAAGGTGTCCATTCTTTTGTTGTTTGTCAATAGTTAATAATCTATCTCGATAGAGTATATAAACGACGAATGGAGTTAAAAAATGACACCTCCCAGACGTGAATTATGGATTTTTTTAAAAATAAGTTCGATATTGAAAAAGCAACTTTTAGAGTTTGTTTAAAAAAATTTTAAACCCTTAGAGTTTTCAGGATTTAAATAAATATTTTAATTACGATGCAAAAGTTAAAATTATTATTACTAGATAAAATATATTTTTCTAGATTAAACTGTGATACCAATACTTACTGTTATCGATATTTTTCTTCCGATACTTTTGATTGAGTACAGTATCGATACTTTTACTTTGATACCACATCCCTATTCATAAGTGGATCAAATAGCCAAAGCTATTATTTATGCTTTTTAGTGAGGATTACTCCATCTAGATATATTCTGAAAGTTGAAAAATGACACCTGGAAACGGGAATTGAACCAGAGACCTTTGGCTTACTACGCCAATGTTCTTACCACTGAGCTATCCGAGTGGAAAGTGGCTGTGTTATCTGATAGCTCGTGATCTAATAAAATCACACATTTGTAGCCGACGATTTCCGCACATCCATCAAAGACTGCCTTAAAATATGAGTGAAGAATGACCCTTAGCACGGGACGAATCCTGGATAGCTCATTGGTAAGAGCATTGGCGTACTAAGCCAAAGGTCCCAAGTTCGATTCCCGTGTCCAGGTGTCATTTTTCAGTTTTCAGAATTCCTATTCATAAATATATAAGCTCTGTCCATGATCTCCTAGTTGTAGAAATCTATATTTAAAGGTTTTTTTGTAATTTTTTAATTTTAGATCATATCTTATTGGTTTGCCTTTAGATAGTTATTTTTAAGCATTTTTGGACATTTTAAAGTCATTTTTAGGCCTTTATGAGGAATACGTATGTTAGATCCTTTTTGCTTTCTCTTGAAACAGATATTTGAATATCAATATCATATTTAGAAAAAACAAAAGTTGAATTGCCCAAGGCTTTTCATTGTATATGAATTTTATAATTTTGTAAAGTGCATGTTTGATTTAGTCGTGTGCATTCATTACGATGTTTTGTTCATATTTTTATGTTAGTTTTTAAAAATTTGAAGTCATTCTTTTAGAATTTTTAGATCATTTTATAGATTATATTTTAATAATTTTTAGGTCATCAAAAACCGGGCCCTGTTGATAATTTTTTACTATATTACAAGTGATATTTTATTGGTATTGATAATATCTATCAAAAGTGACAGCTGTAGATCATAAGACTTGACGTATGAATACATGAAAGTAGATCTAATATATTCTATATCTGTCAGATAAAGGTTCTGTTATTGAAAATTATATTGTGTATGTATATATATTGTGTATTTAAATATATTCATTCAACGTCGGAATTGAACTGGGTGAATTTTTTGCTGCATTACTAGCAGGTGCTGAGGTACACTCTGGCTACGGTAAGAGAGGTTATGGGAAAACTGGCAGAATGTTCTTCATTGCAAATATTGGCTGAAAGAAGCTGATGTCAACCTATTAATTGGAAATAATACTTATTTTCTTAGTACTAATATATTACCAATAATTATTTCCGAATAGGTTGATATTAGTAGCTTCCAGCCAACGTTTACAATAAAGGACCTTATTTTAGCTGTCACTCACCTATATTCCCACCATAGATAGGTCTCTATAAAGGGTTTTAAGGCTAGGTGGTATATTAATTACGAGATATAAAAGGTAATATATGATGAGAATACTAGATTTTTAAGTCGTGCTTGGAGAGTAAAGAGAAAAGTAAATAGAGAGATGAATTCGCGATGGAGACACGAGCACGGGTAAATTCGTGACAAGTTTGAAACCAAACAAACGGCTCAGTGTAATAAATGCACAAACAACTTAATCGGATTTGGGTGGCATTAACTGATGTAAGATGATGTATGTGCATCATTAAAGTTTACACGTTCACTCATATACACAGATTTAAGGCGTTGAGTGAGCTTGTAACAGGGCGGTATTACTTTGTCATATTTATCTTATGAAATTTCTTTAGTTAAAATAAATATTACATTACCATATAGTTTTACAAATCTTTTTTAAGCATTTATATAATGATCTAGAATTTTTATAAAATAAAATGGAGACATTTGAAATATGAGAAAGAGCTACAAATTTAATAAATTATGTACAGAATAATAATAATGGCGCGTCTAGGCTACATCGATCTGTAGCCCAATTTGTGGTGTGATTATACAGTAGGTGACCTGGTGGTCTAGGGGTAAGGTGTCAGACTTCTATGCTGGCGGCCGGGGTTCAATCCTCGGTCCCGGCACAGATTTATCTGATTACCAAACCCTTCCTTCACCTCTGACAAGACATCTTGTGAATGTGTGGAATGCCAGGTCGCCACCGTGGTTAGGATTCCACGTTAAACTGTAGGTCCTCCATTTCATCTCACAATCACCCTAACATTACACATTAGCGTAAGTGCGTACAACCCGGACGGGTAGTAAGACGTGGTGCTAATAATAATAATAATAGATTATCCAGTACTAATGTACCGTTGTCCAAGGGTCGCCCGAGTGTACTAATCGTACATCCTTTCCTTATAGCTTCTTTCAATGTCCCGGTGAGGTGAGGGGATGATGATAGTTAATATGACGGTGTGGAGCCAATGGGTATCTCAACTTAACTTAAGCCTAACTACCCAAACCCTGGTGACCATGAGAATTATTTACCTTTTGAGAAATTCCTCCAGTATCAGCCGGGAATCAAACTCGGGGCTTTTGAGTCAGCAACCAGGGGCTCTGACCACTATAGCAGGAGGCCGGCTATGGACATAATGTTTTAGAATATGACACCAACATTATAAAGTTTTATTTTTCAATTAATGTATCAATTTTTATGAGCAGCCTTATTTAAAGTTTCTTCTTTTCATGCGTAGATATTTTTGATATATTATTCTGGCAAATCTTAACTATTAATATCTCCCAACACCAATTGTGTAGTTCTTAAAATAAATTTGATATAATGTGATAACATATCTTTGGTCAAAGGTTATCTCAAAACTTTTATAATATATCTTATGAAAGAAATATATGTATTTTATAAAAAATAAATTTTACAATGTAATAGCGTCCTTATTGAAACAAAGGTGGACACCAATAATGTCCAGGACTTTCAAGTGGAAAAGTGTTAACTACATTCAGCATCTAATAAATGACCAATTGGAGCAAGGTCTTGTTTTAACTCCACTGTTTGGTATTTAATCTTTCAGTCTGTTTATTCCGTGATTACTGCCAAATGGGTAGACCAATTTTAATAGAACTTGGCAGGGACATTCTTTGAGCCTAGGCCAAACGATGTTTTTATGTAGTTATAATTTGACATATATTGTGTCGCTGACGACTTAAACCATATGAAATATAGTTGTTCTCTATTGAATATAATGTACTAAATAATATAGTATTAATTTATGATCTGTATAACTTGGTCAATAAGGAGGAATATCAAATTTAAATCCAAGTAAAAATTCAAGGAGTCATTTCTTAATTCAAAGATAAATTATGGGTGCTATTTAAACTTTAAATCCAAAGATAAATTATAGGAGATATTACAACTTGAAATCCACAAAGAGAGAGAGAACACCAGCCTCTAGCTACAAGATGACGTAGTCACGTGCTAAGCGATATCTCTAACTCTTAATAATAAGTATAAAATCACTCTACTTTCTCTTCGGAGTGCTAACTATGACCGAACTAATAAGTTTAGCGCTTCTAGGAGGATACTTTCTCTGAGTAGTAGCCATATAATTCGTTTAATAAATGCTAATGTTATGTAGGCTATTATGTATTTATGTAGACAATGTTCAAGTAATAAAGTAAAAAATGAACACAATGCTACCATTTTACTTGGTGCGTGAATCTTGGGATTTATATTAGCCTCATGGTTTCTTTGGTGCTGACTGACAGCTGACGGCTCCGAAAAGTTACCAGACCAAATTATGTATCCCTACGCCGAACCATGTGATTTGCAAAAACAGCTGCTAAACACATGTCACTTCTGACAGTCAAAATTTAGGTATATACCTAAATATTGACTTTCAGTCAGCACCAAAGAAGCCATGGGGCTACTGTAGAGATACTTACTTTGAATATTTTGGAAACTCACTGCAAAATATGTCACTTTTAATTTATCATAACTCGCATCGGTTATTGCATGGTCTAACGCGTCACTCTCGCATTAGTCTGGATTTACGAGGAAAGCGATATTGGGATACTAATCCCGGTCAGGTCTACTGAAAGGTTTTTTTCTCTAAATTGTCTCTAACTCCTTTTTTCTAATTCGGGTACATTTAATGTAAATTGTACCTTCCTCCTCTTTCTCACATTAGCGTAATAAGTACATACTTGCGTATAGCCCGAACGGGTAGTGAAACGCTGCGATTTTTTTTAAATATACTTATGAAATAGAGAAAATAATGGGATGGTGAAAAGAAAAAAATCCCAGATTTTGACAGAATACACTTTTTCTAGTCTTACAGTTCCGATATCATCTGTCTGTAAATGATCTTCTGTAAAGTTGAAACGATTGGACCAATTTTTATTTCAAGTTTTATATTTAATAACAGGAAACAAGACACAAAAATAAAATTATTTAAAAACGATAAAAAAAAAACACTTCTATACTTTCATTTATTATTTATTGAACTTTATTTTCATTTGCGTTTTTCCATCGCGTCTTAGTACACGTTCGTGTTATACAATAAACACGTTAACGGGATAAAGATGAGGAAGGGAGAATTTTAAAGGAAATTTATCAGAACTGTGGAGGGAGAGTGGGAGACCATCTAGAAAAAAAAAGGAAATATGCAGTATTGGTGTAAAGGGAAAGCGGGAAAATGTTTAGGAAAAAAAAAAGTCTCAGTTAATCCAGCCGAGACTTGAATCCCAGCTACCCCATTGCTGATACATCAGACTAAATACACCTGGTATCTATACGATGTGTCCTACGGCATGTGTTTGAACTCTTTTAAACATGCGTTGGGCATTACTTGAACTCTCTAATAAACATATAGATCGGAACTGTCACAAAACACGTCCTACACCCTGACAGAATTTAAATTGTTCTTGTCCATCCGGACACATCGTTAAACATTGCAGATGCCAAGACACGCTTCCGGATTTATTGCTAGAAAGCGGAATACCTAGGGATCATTTGTTGGACGGCGCCAGAAGAAAGGGATATTTTTGTACACGTGGATATGACACTGTCCAGAGGGCAATACAAATGACCGTCATTATTGTTTGTATAAAACGGTGTTGAACTTGGTACCCATATGACATTCATTGTGTGGGTGTCGTCCAGATCAGGTGCACCAACAACACGAACCATGAAGACCTCGACCGCAAACCTGGTTGGTACTTGTGGTTATTGATAAGTTTTAGGCGACCGCAGATATTTCTTATATATGGCCTATTAGTAAATACAAACATTTTATTTTTTGTAACAAACCTTTATAATATATTACTATATTATTAGTGTTATTTTGTAAATATTGATGATCAAAAGTGACAGCTACAGAACACATGATTCGACGTATTAATACGTGAAAGTAGATCTTGTAACTTTTTTTTAGCTGTCTTCTTATTAAAACTAAACTCTATAAATCTCCAGATAAAAATATTTTGTGTCTCGGAAGTTGAGATTTAAATTATGAACGACTAGAATCGCATAAACCCAATTTGGTTGGAATTAAATTAAATCATCTTTTTTTTCCTCAAAATTTTGGAGATATTTGGCTCTTTTCTTCTAGAGAAAAATCATTTTAAAAAATTTGAAAAAAAAAAA
>CABFVZ010000098.1:11392-21630 GCA_902151445.1 Timema monikensis
ATATATATATATATATATATATATATATATATATATATACAAGTTATTACTATTTGTATTCCGAGTTTAACTGGATATATTTTTATGTTCAAATTTGGACATTATACATGTTTTTAATATTCTAAAATATTAGTCAAGTGATGACAATTTATTTATATAGTTTGTAAAATTGAAAAACTGCCTGGTGGCTTGATTTATATTAGTAAAAATATTCATGTTTCTTTTATTATTCTAACCACACCTAAAATGGTTTATTGATTGAACTTTGGACAGTCTTAGGCGCAACAGGGTGGGTCTACACTGATTGTGATTTAATCTGTATAGTGGGTAATTAATTACTACTTAACCGTTTGCAAATTATTGTCAGTGTTGAGCGTCTCAGCTGATGATTGGTCGATGCTGCTGTCAGATAAATACGTTTGTAAATCGTCAGCGTAGAGATTTACTTGTAGTGATAATAAAAGATAGGGGAGATGTTAATTAAACGAGAACATAATAGATGCCTGGGGATCTGCCTCTGTGAGTCACCATTTTTGTACTGGACTCCAGGGTAAAACGACCGCTGGGAGCGCATCCATCGACTTTTTGCCTAGAGGCAAGTAGCGTACCCACGGTGATGGTGGTTGGGTGGACTTCATATCCCCTTACATTAATTTGGTGATGCCCCAAGAACGAGGATTTCACAACCTATCGTTGACCTTCAAACAGTAATGATGCAATCAAAATTATAATGTATTTCTCTCCCTATTGTCGAAAAGAAAGTATTGTTTAAGATTCAATACGAATGTATTTAGTGAGGATATTTGAAACCATATGTGACCGCCATCTTAAGCTTGGCTAACATCATTATTATTTTATGCTCCTAAATAAGATAAACTTATAAACAATATGAATAGATCTTCTTAATTTTAAATTGCTATAATATAACTATGAAATATACATGTATTAATTTTGTTTCTGGTTTAAATATTATTTAATTTTATTTTGAACTCATAGCATTAATGTATCAATACATTACATAGCATAAAATTATACATATACCAAAGTAATCTTAGTCTCTTAAACTTACAAAATATGATTTTTGATACTAAAAGTATTTCATGTTTCTAAGAATCGCCCCCATTTTACAAGACCGTGAAAACGCCCTATAAATAGCTTTCAGAGCTATTCAATGTATTAAGGAAAATAGGTCCTATTTTTGAGTCTCCTGTACTTCAATTTTTTTTTTTCAGTACCCCTTCGTATTATACCATATCTATTGACTACGCTAGTAGGGTAAGGATGAGAAAGATAGAGTTAAGATATAATACATCAAGTTTTACGTAGAAGGAGAGTGGGAAACACTTTCAGTTAACCCAGCTGGGATCGAACCCCGACCTTCATATCACTGCCAAACCAGGCTAAATGAGTATGTTATTTCACCAGTTTGACAATCCTACATATGCTACTGAAATAGGGAATTTAAGATCAAATAACAATAGGTTGAATCGAAGTCCTCACGATCAAAGGATTTTATAAAGTCAAGAAACACAAAAAGAGTTAATTGACAACAGAATGTCCAAAGGTACTGTATATTATCAACACTAACACATGATGATTGTGATAGTGTGCATGTGATATGGGTTTGACAAACGTCAGGCTGGTATATGGTTAGTAATTTATATAATTGTGGGTCTGACTAATTACTAAATGCCACAATTATTTTGACAATGTGAGAAGTATAATTTTAGATCGGCAATCGTCAACATTTTTATATATTATATGAGAGATTAAATTTAATTAAATTAAATGTTAGATAAACTAGACGAATTAAATTGAGCTAAGCACAGTTTGTTAGGATAAAATCTAAGACTCTGTAATTGAATCCAGTGTTATTTTAGTACATGTAAGGAACGTATACAATTAAAAGTGTTAATAGAAGAGATGAAATAATTAGTCTAGATGGTTTATGTCACTAAGCAGTAGTTCTTCTAGTAAAGAATTAAAAAAAACTACAATTTAATAAGATAGAAAAATACAGAAAAGAAAAAGAGTAAGCCTTATAGTTGATAATTAATCTATGCACTTAATTAATATTAATATGCCTACTCATTGGTGCCAATGAATCATATAATTATGACTTATACTACATTATCTAAAAGACAGGAAAAGTAAGACAGAGTTTAAGAAAATACACCTTCATTTGACTGAGGAAAAATAAATTTAAAAACATATTATTGAAAAACCTACACCAATGCACCCGTCTAGGATTTGGTCTCCAACCTCCTAATCAATCAAAAGAGGTAACAACAACTTCGCCAACCCTACCAGTATGTCTGATCAAATTAATATGTTATGTGAACACAACTTATTTCATTCTCTATTAATTATTATGATCATTTGGTTTCAGTTTGCTTGGGGTGTGCTGTTGACTGCTGCAATATGCGATGCTACTTTTTTTCCAAAAAAATCGTAAGTAGGGAGAAAATCAATAGTTTATCCTCAATGTATACCGTTATTATTATACTTTTTAACAGCACCACGTCTCACTACACGTTAGGGCTAACTTGCACATGTTCTAGTTTCATTAATGGGTTAGGGATAAGGAAGGTTGAATATAGAGGAAGTGTACTAGCATTTTCTTAGAGAGTGAGAAATCATTCAAGGAAAACCACCCTTAGTACACCTAACCATGATAGAACCACGCTCTCCCCGACATTGGCAGGCCAGTATATTGCGATGAGTAGCTAGCACCTCAGACCATGCGGCCACCGAAGCGGGTATTTTAGTATTCACATATGTTTGAAACATGTCATGTGGCTTCCGAAACAATTGAAACCTATGATTATTATTCAACATTGCTTACAATAAAATAAAATGTCTTGGATATCGGTCTTCTTCAAATTCCGCGCTGACCGTGACAGATATTCAAGAACTGTTAAGATTGCTATGTGTAGATAATAGAGACGGTAAGCAATAATCCTAGATTCCTTGAATCCTATGGTATTCTAAAGATTTGAAATTCGTAAAAATCTTTTTTAAAAAAAGCATCGCAAATACTTATTATAAAGTCCATGAATTCAAATAAAAATTTTAAGTCATATGGTATAAGGAATTATACAGACTTGTATAAACGTGACGATAACAAAATCACCAGAAAAATAAAATAAGACAAAATTATATAAATATAATTAACTTACATAAAATAGTTATTTTGGTTTTTTATGAAGTGTAGTCCTACTATACAAATTATTATTTGAAAATGGCACCAACAAGCCTTAAACAATATAAAGACTTCCACGTTGTAGATTTTTTAAAGATTCGAGGATTCAAATTTGGATTCGAAACTCGAAATAAGATTTAGAATTCTAATTCGAGAAATATATGACTCAACACACCTCTTTTAGAAAATTAAGCTATATGCATTCTACTGAAGCAAACATTTGATTTATTTTGGCAAAAGAGGTTTTTTTTAATAAAAAAATTCAGAAATAGTGACCTTGCCACGCATTTCTTTCCAAACCACCTTAACCGTATGGCATGTGGGTTCTGTTACCAGGTACGAGGTCCACCACGTTGACCTCACCAAACCTCCGACGGCGGATCTTGACTCCGGGGACTCTCACGGCCACGACTCCGGGACAGGTTATAACAGCGGCAATGGCTACGACTCCGGGAAAGGTTATAACAGCGGGAATGGCTACGACTCCGGGACAGGTTATAACAGCGGGAATGGCTACGACTCCGGGACAGGTTATAACAGCGGGAAATGGCTACGACTCCGGGAAAGGTTATAACAGCGGGAATGGCTACGACTCCGGAACAGGTTATACCAGCGGAAACGGCTACGACTCCGGAACAGGTTATAACAGCGGGAATGGCTACGACTCCGGAACAGGTTATACCAGCGGAAACGGCTACGACTCCGGAACAGGTTATAACGGAGGCCATGGCGTGATAACGAGTCAAGGAGCTTTCAGCGCTGGTACTGGGTTCAGTTCCGGTGCGGCACCCTCGACCAGCTCAGGGGGTGTTTGGCGCAAGAAGCAAGTGTACAAGTTGAGTTGGCAGAAGGCCTGCAAACCAGAGTGGAAGCAGGTGTGGAGGCCTGAGTGGAGGACGGAGTGGGTGCCCCACCCCACCCCTCACTAGGGTGCGTGCTCACCCATTTGCTCTTTATCTTTCTATTTATCTTTATCTCTACCTCTCTTACACACACACAAGCTTAAGTCCAATTTCAATCAAAATAACATTATCTTACAGCTAGAAAAGCAGACAAAACCTGATTCAAACAAAAGTTGTTCTCCTAATTCCTCACAGAGAGAGAGAGAGTTTCAGTCAATTACTTAAGTCCTATCTTCAAAGGGATTAATGTAGTGACATTAGTATTCTTTGCAGAAAGCGCTTCAGTCATTCACTGAAACTCTCTTTGTAGACAATTATGAAAACAACTTTTGTTTGACTAAGGCCCTTTCTGCTGAGATCGATTAAACTATATTTATTTTCGAGTATTCATGCGTCAACTTATGTGATCCATAGCTTTCATTTTTATAGATATTATCAATAATCATAAAATAACACGAATAGTATTCTAAACCTATATCAATTCTGTCCGTAAACAATCTGTTTGTATGATCTAAAAGGTCCTTTATTCTAAAATTGGACTCTACTATATATGAATTGATTGAAACTATTTTTAAAATAAAAAGACATAACTTTCGAAGCTAAGACAAAATCATATAACAAGTTATAACTGGTATCCCTCACCAAATTTGATCTGTTGTAGGTTTCAGTACCAAATGTTGAGAATTCTGGTTCATTAAAATTGAAAATAAATGTTAATATTTGGTTTACAACTGTAACCAATATAATACCGGGTGTAGATGACAGTGCTAGCGAGAGCAATAATAGCGATTTAGACTATAATACCAAGCGCCGAGTTTTATTAGTTCTATTTTACCAGTGGCGTGGCGTTTAGAGTCTCCAGGGTAAGTAGAGCTTGTTAAAACTGTACCCGAGATATGTTCTCACCCATTTTGTCTCAGTTTGACCAATTATACACAAGCTTTGGGTGACCTGGTGGTCTAGGGGTAAGGTGTCAGACTTCTATGCTGGCGGCCGGGGTTCAATCCTCGGTCCCGGCACAGATTTATCTGATTACCAAACCCTTCCTTCACCTCTGACAAGACTTCTTGTGAATGTGGGGAATGCCAGGTCTCCACCGTGGTTCGGATTCCACGTTAAACTATAGGTCCTTCATTTCATCTCACAATCACCCTTCCATTACACATTAGCGTAAGTGCGTATAACCCGAATGGGTAGTAAGACGCGGTGCTAATAATAATAATAATAATAATAATAATAATAATAATAATAACACAAGCTTTGTTCTTAATATCCCACCTAGGAATGGGTTTTTGTAAATACCTGTCCTATTAATGTTCTACTGAGTGATGAGAACAACTCACAGGTACAGCTTAAACCAGGGTTTGGCAATCTTTTTTTGGGCCATAAAACTTATAAAACTTTATTTATAAAACTTATCAAAAGTTCCCGTGATCAATCAACATTTTACTACTCTATTTTTGCTTTTTTTTGTCTTTACATCTTATATTTATACCTTGAAATCATTTTTAAAATACTTATGTACCCAGGATAGTAGAAAAAAAAAATAGAATAGATAAAATTTATATCTTTATTTTAAACTATTTAACATTAACAATTATGACCGGTAAAGATTATTTTGATTGATGCCAATATTTTTAAAAAGTACTTAATATATTTGCGAGCTTAAAATACCCAAGTATCGTATCGTATCGTATCGTATTTTAATTACGATGTAGTTTTCTTACGCGATCGATTGGAATTTTCTGAGAGATCGACTGGTTGCTGTTCCCTGGTTTAAACTAACTCTGCTTACCCTGTCAACACTCCACGCCACGCGATTGTTGTTTATCACGTTGGGCTATTTCTCAGATTGATATAAAAAAAATCCCACCCAACCCGTCTTTTTAACTATTCCAAAGATTATATTTTGTAAAACGGTCAGCCACGTAATTGAATAATATTGAAATACTGATTCATAGTCTCTTAAAATAGCAAAACAATTTTTTTATCACCGCGTCCTACTACCTGTTCAGGTTTTACGCAGATATGATTATTACTCTAAAAGGGTAGGGATGAAGAAGGAAGTTTCTTAGAGGTAATATACCCGCATTTGCGTGGAAGGAGAGTGGGAAACCACTTATGTAAGCCATTCTACCTAGACCTGACTGGGATTCGAACCCCGATCTCCCTGTCATCAGCAGACCAGTTTAACACAAAAGTGACACCATAAATCGATTGGCCACTGAAGCGAGTCAAGATAATTTTCTTTACAAAGTAAATGAACAAAGATTCCGTTATGTATTGATTAAAGATTATATACGTTTTAATTTTAATTCTAAGTGTCAATTTTAAAAGCTAGAATATAATATTTTAAAACTCAACCAAATTTAATTCCTATTGTTAGTAAGTCTACCTCACCGTTAAATTTACTTTTCTATAAAATGCATGTTCATTTCAAAACGTAACACGATAATTAATTTTGGTAACAAATTGATTGATTTTTTATTTATCAGTCAAAATTTAAATAACGTAACTATTTTGGATAAAATTACATCTCATTTCATTGGGCGTTGGTTAAGTTTAGATACTAAAGGAGATAATCTAAACTAATCATGATAATTTTATTATTTTATCAAAGATTTGAAGTATTAATATAAAAACTAATCAGCAATTACCTAAAAAGACAGTAAATAAACTTAAAAAAATGTATTCAATTTGATAGTTCCTAGAAATAATTTAAAGTGAATGTTTTATCATTTATTATATTATATTCAATAACATTGTTCAAATTTGTTATTTATTTGTATGGTTTTTCCAATAAATATAAAATTACTTCAGAAAGACTATATTAATTTGTTTTTATTTGTCTACAGCACGCTTAAGTAAATTTATTTTCACATTTAACTATAGTTAAAAATTAGTTTGAGGTGGAATTTAAAAACTGACAACGTACCGGTATATAAGAACAATATTTTACTGTTTTAAAGTGATGTTGAAATATATTATCTAAGGCTAACCACTGTACATACTTGAGATCTTGTCGCCAGCATAAAGGGCCTTTTCATTTATCAAGGTGGCCATACTGTGCCTAGCAGCAGCGACCCTGGTGTCAAAGTGGAATACTTTGTGGGCCTTTCATATAAATAAAATTGCTTGATGATCTGATTGTGGAATTTTAGTTACGATGATCAGGTCACAAGTATGGTTGTGCCCTTAGTCGTTGACATAAAAAAAATACCACTTATATTATTGGAATGTAAATAATTAATGGTGACCTCGTTGTGTCTTTAAATGTATGAATCATGATGAAAATTCATCTTTAAGCTCAAGAGAAATAAGGAAAGCAAAATAATTACAAAAAAAATATATATATATATATTTATATAGTATTATTTTAGTAGAAAGGAACATTTAGAAAATAAGCACATATTTTTTGTGGCCAACTTCGATAGAATTTTACTATGTTATGGTTATTATTTTAAGGCATTAATTATTTTTAAATCGAAAGTGATAGTTGCAAATCACATAAATCACGTGATTGATGTGTGACTAGATAAAAATTGTTTAAGTAACTTTAATGACTGTCAAAGAAAGTTCCTTCAAATAAATGTTTAATTTTATGACCTACAACACAATTTAGAATCCATATACACATGTACATAGATGCTATATTTTGATTGATGTTGAAAATTTATTAGTATACTTAAAATGTTTCGCTTTAATTGGATAGTAAATATGTGTTGAGGTTTTAGGTGCCTGTTTGTGGTTTTTATGATGACTATTATAAATACATAAAAAAAGAGCTGACGTGTACATAGTCAAGAAAGACTTTGAATGGAAATTAGAGTCCATTCACCAGAGGAGCTGTGGTGGCTGACAGCTAACAGAAGTTGTAAAAAACCTTTACAATTAAAACTTAATTAAAAAAAATTGTTTGTCATGAAAGTTTTCACAGACAATAGTGACAATAAATCAACATACGGTCTTGCAGATCATATGGTTTGGCGAATGGATACATGAGAGTAAATCTGGTAACTTTTACTAGCTGTCGGTTACCACCACTCCTATGGCGAATTGACTTTAGCTACATCTTCCGAAGCTTTCTAGAAGGACAAACGATAAGGAACGAGAAGGCAAAGCTCATGATTTGGGAGGGGGGGGAGGGGGGTAATGATGAGATTATATTTCTTATGATAGAATGTGTTTCACGTGCTGTCGGCGTATTCAGTCGGGTTATAATACTCTTATGTTATTAGAGGTCAACTTGTCTTCTTGTTGTCTAGTGAAACAGCTTTAGATGGTGTAAGCCTCAAAAATATATATTTATATTGAAGGGGCAATAGGGGAAAGTCACATTACACACATTTTCCAGGACGACAACTTTCATATCTAAAAACCCCATAGTGACCTCTGGCAAATACATTTCTTAATTAATTTAAATAAGGCAGATACCTCTTTTAACGATAGTCTGAAGTGAATTAGAAAGGTCTCATAATTGTCTAACAGATGGCAGCACTAATTCAATTTGACCTAAAATTGGACTTTCCATCTTTTCCCCTGTACCCTTCAATAGTATGATAATAACAAAATGACGTCTTCAAAAATGTTAATTTAACTGATTGGTGGGGATAAAGGTAAAGTTTTCTGTCATACACACTTGTAGTTACGCGGGTTGAATGTCAGGCTCATATAGTATAGCTTTCCAGTGATATGGAGGTTGAGGTTCGAATACCGGGCTGTTGTACTGAGGATGGTGCTTCCTAAATGGTTCCCTCTCTCTCACTCTACAAAAATTTAAATTCTACTTTGCTCCTTCTTACCCAATTAGCTTATTTTTATTTGTTTTGGGTATTGTAAACTTTCTGAGCCAACTGATTATATCAGTAAACGACTTGTAAACTAACTTAAATATAGACCAGACCCGACAACCAGTCCCCCGACCAATAATTCTGTACTGTGATAGGGGAAACACACATTTTCGGATTTTCTAAGATTTTTTTTATATTTATATTTTAGCACCACGTCTTACTACCCTTTCGGGTTGAAGTCCTACGCCTATATACTAATTACTCAAATGTGTCTGGGATGAGAAAGGTTGAATTTAGAGGAAGTATACTAGCATTTTCGTGGAGGAAAATGGGCAAACCATTTAGGGAAAAACAACCTCCGTACACCCAACCAGGATCGAACCCCGATCAACCTGTCATCAGCAGTCTTGTATATTGCGAGAGTGATGCCCTGAACTACACAGCCACTAAAGCAAGTGTGCCGGGAATTGAACCCCGGACCCTTAGCTCAGTAGATTAGCTTAATTAAAATGCGTATACCCCTCATAGGGTGACAAGACAATAGGGGTGAGAGTCGGTAAGGGTCTAGGAATGGGTGAAAGGAGTACTGTTACTTAAGACAGATGTACAAATATTTTTTCAATGGAATTTAAAGGTCTTACCTTGATCAATTACACTATGGCTCTATCTTAGAATCTACTCCATAGTGTAATACACCAAGGAAAGATGGGGTGTACAAATTGTGTTTTTACTCCCAAAGTAAGATTGTCGTTTTAGAAAATTTTAATCCAATATCATATGAAGAGGTTATTGCTGTTATACAAAACACTGGAAAATAATATTTGATGGTATATTTTTATTTTTGTTGTAATTCTCAACGTCAGTTCATTGAAAACCAAACAGACTTGGACATGGAAAGGTTGGTTTGTTACAACGCCGAATCTGTAGCAGTTGTTTTGAAAGTAACAAGTAAACAAAAAATTCCTATTGAAATAAAAACAAAAAGAATAAAGAGACTTGCTTTTCCTCGTACACCCCCCCCCCCAGTCCATGGACTCAAGTGCTACCACACGCAACTGACACACAAGACAACGTCTGGCCACTGTAATCATCAACCTCCGAGGTCACTCCTTCAATGATCCGGGCGGTCACTTTCCCTTCGTAATAAAAGGAAACAAAAACGCAGCAGGCGCCAATCATAAACTCTCTCACAGCGGATGTCCAAATCTTCATAAGTATGGTGGTAATTATATGACGCGGTCTCATCCGACACACACACTAGAGGAAGACCGACAAAAAAAATTGTGTTACATACTTTCACATAATATATATATATATATATATATAATTTTTTTTTTTTTTTTT
>CABFVZ010000098.1:21656-41346 GCA_902151445.1 Timema monikensis
TTTTTTTTTTTTTTTTTGCACAGTGTTCGGGCTATACGCACATGTTCAAATTACGCTAATGTGCTAGGGGTTAGGAAGGATGCATTTTGAGGAAGTGTCCCCGAGTTTGCGTGGAGAGAGAGAGAGAGAGAGAAAGTGTGTGTGTGCCAAACAATTAATGAAAAAACCACTCTCAGTGCCTCCAACTGGGATTCAAACCCTCGCTCTCATTGGTAGTCCAGTCTATTACGAGAGTGACACCTTTGACCAGGGGTGTCAAACTCGTGGCCCTATCCTGATTTTATGCTAATAGATAAACGTCGAGGAAATACAATAATTGACAATTTAACACTAATATACCACGAATTTAAATTTAATGAACAGGTAAAATTAAAACAAGTTATAACATTATAAAAAGTTAAACATTTTAATTTACTTTTACTTGAAGTTATAAAAACAGTATTATTAATGAGTACATGAATATTATTTTATAAAAAAACACCCTAAACTCAATTTAATCTGATGACCAATGTCCTTGAATCCACGTTTCAACACTTTCAATTATAATGTTTATATTTGAAGGGGCTAGGTCACTCAAGCTTTGGCTTACTTCTTTAGGCTTCTCCATTTCTTCCTCGCTTAGACATTCAGCATCTTCATTGCTGCCCGAAGTCCAAACGGCTTTCAATGCACTTTCCCTCAATTTTGCCCGTCTTTCTCTGTCTTACGTAAGCAATGTTCTGACCCTCTACCCCACTTGTCAGAAAACATAAGTAAAGCTTGAACCCCCTCCCCCCTAAGGTACTTACGTAATACTTGGACGTCCCCTAAGTTTTAATTCTTTCTATTTAAAATGCTGACCATACAGATTTAATTTTTGAAATGTCCAACCACCGAAGCAAGCACATACAATAATAATTACACTAATGGAGTTGGAATAAGGAAGATATAATTACAGAGTCCATGTATCCACATTTGCTTTTGTGGAGGGGGTGAATGTAAAACTATTTATGAGGGTAAAATATTCAGTTAATCTGAGCGAGGATTCGAGCCTGAATCTCTCAATCACCGACCACATATTAATTGGTCATTATGATAGTGTGAACGGACCAATGAACATGACATCTTTTAACCACTCTACCTCCACACTGTAATCACAACAGTTGCTCGGAATAGATCTTACTGAAAGCACCAAGAAGCTGTAAGTGTGATAGAGGCATTTCTTTTTACTCAGTAATCGCTTTCTCTCTCGAGGCCATATCTCGGCAAGGCCAACCAGGGGGAGAGAAACGAAATGATAAGTCACATCTCTCTGACAGGTACTGTACATGACTAAGTGACTTTATAATCAAGTGCAGACAGTGGAGTACCCGGGCCAGTGGGAGAGGGGGGGGGGCTTTCACCTCCAAGCCCACACCCCTTAAGATGGGGTGGAGGGTATAGAATTATATCAAGATAGGGATAGAGGGCTATGAGGTGGACTGGATATAACTAGTTCAAGATATGATGTAATGAGGTAGGATATAGCTATATTAAGATAGGGATAAGTTATAGTGAGGTGGACTGGATATAACTAGCTCAAGATATGATGTAATGAGGTAGGATATAGCTATCTTAAGATAGGAATAAGTTGTAGTGAGGTGGACTGGATATAACTAACTCAAGATATGGTGTAATGAAGTGGACTGGATAACTAGTTTAAGATAAGGATAAGTTGTAATGAGGTGGACTGGATAGAACTAGCTCAAGATAAGGATATGGTGTAATGAAGTGGACTGGATAACTAGTTTAAGATAAGGATAAGTTGTAATGAAGTGGACTGGATAACTAGTTTTGTAATGAAGTGGACTGGATAACTAGTTTTGTAATGAAGTGGACTGGATAACTAGTTTTGTAATGAAGTGGACTGGATAACTAGTTTAAGATAAGGATAAGTTGTAATGAAGTGGACTGGATAACTAGTTTAAGATAAGGATAAGTTGTAATGAAGTGGACTGGATAACTAGTTTAAGATAAGGATAAGTTGTAATGAAGTGGACTGGATAACTAGTTTAAGATAAGGATAAGTTATAATGAAGTGGACTGGATAACTAGTTTAAGATAAGGATAAGTTGTAATGAAGTGGACTGGATAAAACTATCTCAAGATAAGGATAGGGTGTTATGTGGTGTATTGAATATAAGTTTATATAACTACAGTAGCTCAAGATATGGATATGTGACGTACTTTAGTGTGTGTGGCTATGAACTTACTTTCTCTGTGGCATTATGGACTCGTGTGAGTACAATTTCACACCCAAGCGCAGTAAGTAGTGTGTGGGAATCGTCAGGTCCACTTGTTGGAAGGAGATTGACTTTGCCAATCTCTTATATCCAACTCTAAATGTTCCCATAATTATATTTCCTAGAGTTAAGCCAATCAAAACATAGAGGGAGTACTTATGTATTCAAATGAAATAGCTAGTTATTTGGTATATGAAAACATTTCTTGGAAATATATAGATAATGATTTAGCTTTTTATTTAAAAAAATTATAAATAATAGCTATTTAACCACATACTTAGTAATTTATTAATCAGGTTTATACAATACTCCTTAGTAGAAGGTTGACCATAATTCCTTGAGACAAAAACGGGACAGGGCGGGATGTGGGTTTGGGGGTGTTCATAAAGATTTGAACATTTAAAAAAAGAATGTTTTAATGCATATACATATTTATAACAAAATAATTCTTCACAGAACCAATCAAAGATTTTAATGTTGATGTTCAATGTGCTAATACCGTGAGAATTTTTCAGGAAAACTTACTCTAAGCAACAAATTCCATAAATGTAATAAATTGACGATTAAAACTTGCAAAAATGTAAGATAAAAAATTAAGAATATGCAACATACGTATGCCGAAACCGACAAACGCACAGAAAACACTCAAGTGCTGCTAACACGCATTTTTTACTTTTTTTCGACACCTGGGAGAGAAAGTATTATGATCGTCAAAAAAAAATCGAACTAAAGATTTTGATCAATGTCGACGTATAATGACCTCCCGAAAACAAAAGTGTATTTCACAATGCTATATGTCTATCTGTCCGTCTGTCTGTCTGTCTGTCTATACTTCGGGTTAGAGCTGAAACTATTTTACCAGTTGGGCTAAAACTTTGTATCTGGGGTTGTCATAAATTCCCCCCAACGTGTTTTTTGGAGTTATATATCTAAATCTAAAATTAAGGGTAATTTACTTGAAGGCAAAGAAGGGAAAAAACCGATTTAATATATACTCGCTATAAATATCTTGGTTAAATTTTAAATCTAGACATTATTAATTGTTATAAACAGGCCGGAAACTCAAATTTTCTCATGATTTTCACAATGATTTTGATGATACCCTGCACTAGAGAAATTTCCCAGTTTTCACAATTTCTTGGCAAATATTTGAGACACGAAATAACTTATCATTGTAAAATTGTAATACTACTAAAGATAAAAATATTTTATTTGAAATCATATTTTTTAAACCAATAGTTTCTAAGCTAAAAGCAAATATATAAACTATTTAATTCAGGTCTTTGCAAATCAATCAATCAATTTGATTCTTATGCTTTTTTGGTGGACAAAGATGTTTCTAGTTTCTCAATGTTTCTGTAACGGTTCCTACCTAGTGCCTAATGCCATAGAGCAAGTAAGTAAGTAACAGTGTATATTATTTCATTTATGATCTTTGGTGTATCGTTTCTACAACCATTTATAGACCTATTATTCTGTCTCACCAATCTTACGAGTTTTTATCAAATGTATATTTTAATATAAAAGTGTGGGAAAGTTTGTGTGGTGCACCGTACCATTTATTTCTATGAATAATTCCTTGATTTCAAAGCAATACTATTTACACAATGGGAAAATGTTGATCTCAATCAATGGGTCTCTTTCTACCAATGGCTACACAAATGATTGATACCAACAATAAAAGCCATTGATGCAAACTTTTTTATTGGTTATGATTGAGTGATATTTGAGCATATTTTTGAGGTGACCTGGTGGTCTAGGGGTAAGGTGTCGGACTTCTATGCTGGCGGCCGGGGTTCAATCCTTGGTCCCGGCACAGATTTATCTGATTTCCAAACCCTTCCTTCACCTCTGACAAGACATCTTGTGAATGTGGGGAATGCCAGGCCTCCACCGTGGTTCGGATTCCACGTTAAACTGTAGGTCCTTCATTTCATCTCACAATCACCCTACCATTACACATTAGCGTAAGTGCGTATAACCCGAACGGGTAGTAAGACGCGGTGCTAATAATAATAATAATAATAATAATAATAATAATAATTGAGCATATTTCTAAGTTATTATAAAAAAAAATTAAAATATAATTTTTACTAAAAGGATAGAATGGCTGGGACATAGAAAAAAAGTTACTGATTTACATAACCTGTACGCATCACAAGATATTGTTATGGGGGGCAGGACATACGGCGCGAATGGGAGAATCTTGAACCATGTTCAGGGCATTGACTGGCAAACCCAATGGGAAGAGACTTTTGGGAAGATCCAGAGGCCGATTGTAGAGTAACATTAAAATGTAGCTGAAAGAGATAGGGTGTAATGAGGTGGACTGGATGGAACTATCATAAGATAGGGATATTGTGTAATGAGATGGACTGAATAGAACTAGCTCAAGATAGGGATAGGTGGCATACTTTTACAAGTGTGGCAATGGTCTTTCGAGTTCCTAACGCCATAGTATAACTAAATAAATACTTTTCAAAATGGGACATATGGTTATACTACTTAGTAGGCCAGGACGTCTATGGGAATATAGTGTGAGAATATATTTGAAATGTTGTGTGTTAGGCTAGGAATTGGATGGAAGTGTCTCAGGATAGAGTTAAATGTTGTACTTACGTTCTGGCGGCCATAAACTGTTGAGTTTCTTAAGACCGCTGCCTCGGTCAACGAGGAGGTATCAATCGTTACCAGGCTACTTTTCTAGTTTGTCTAATCTTATACTCCCTTTCATCCTTCAGCTACAACCACGATTTGTTATGTCAATAAGAAAGCGGGTAAAGAAAACTACAAAACTTTCTATCTAGAGGTAAAATGTTCTGTTGGGATCCTATAAAAAAAACTATTGTGTCTGTTAAAGAAAGGCAAAATATAAAGCCCTTTTTAAACAAGCCTAGTCTCGTATCTCCGCAAATATGGCTACGAATTAATTTAACATGAGCTAATGTCAAATTTTGGCACATTTTTGATCAGTAATGAATATCAAAATACAGGGCTGTTAAGGGAAAATAGCTCTGTTGAAATCCTTCAATTTTATTTTAGGGTGAACCATATTTTGAACTAAGGCATCGTAGAATTAAATATTGCTTTATATCTGAATGTCTACGCTGAAATCTCTCGCTTACCCAGTACACCACAAAAATAACTTAAAATGTTTCATGTTGACTGGTATTTGTATTTATGTGCGTCACTGACACATAAACTAGCGTAATGCTAATCTTACTTTCACAATCACGTGGTTTCAAACGAGCAGTTTACTTTCAGTGATGTGGGGAGGTCAACGTGTCTCCCAGGTTAATGTTGAGAAAGGTCAAGAGAACTCCCACAAACCCACCTTCACTTGAGACTGCACTATGACCCTCAACTTCCGAAATAGAAAACTCTTATTTCAACAGGTTTTGCTTGTATTAGGTATTCTTCCTCGGCGGAGTACTTATTGGATACTATATACTATACTCGACTTAAAATGAGCAGTCAATCCATTACTTGTGTTTTAGCTGTTTGTAAGTAAAAATAAATAATACATTTTTTGCGAGATTGAAGTAAGTTATGTTTACCTGTAACTGATTTTGGTAGGACACCCCCTGCTGATGGCCTTATTCCGTACCAAAATCCTATTGTATAGTGGATTTTTGGTAGTATACCCCCTGCTGAAGGCCTTATTCCGTACCAAAATTCTATTGTATAGTGGTTTTTTGGTAGTATACCCCCTGCTGAAGACCTTATTCCGTACTAAAATCCCATTGTATAGTGGTTTTTTGGTAGGACACCCCCTGCTGAAGGCCTTATTCCGTACCAAAATCCCATTGTATAGTGGTATTTTTGGTAGTATACCCCCTGCTGAAGACCTTATTCCGTACCAAAATCCCATTGTATAGTGGTATTTTTGGTAGTATACCCCCTGCTGAAGACCTTATTCCGTACTAAAATCCCATTGTATAGTGGTTTTTTGGTAGGACACCCCCTGCTGAAGGCCTTATTCCGTACCAAAATCCCATTGTATAGTGGTATTTTTGGTAGGACACCCCCTGCTGAAGGCCTTATTCCGTACTAAAATTCTATTGTATAGTGGATTTTTTTGGTAGGTTAAAGGACGTTTCAAAAATGACTTCCTACCAAAATAAGAACATAGTTGTCCCGGTAGGCCTACCTGGGATAGTCGTGGGATGATGAACTGAATCTTCACATGTAATTATATAAAGTAAATGGTAAATAGAGGTTGTTGATTAAGGAAGTTTCCTACCTGTGACGTCACGACAAATCAATATAGGATTTATCATTTTAATGTATTTAAGTTTAATCCGGTGGGTTCTAAAAATATAGAATTGAAACAAAAACTCTTAAATGGTTCTAAAAATAGTCTTACAGTGTCACAAAATTATGTTTTTGATATTGAAGTAGTTTTTTCTAAATAGTCTATTAACGAAAATGTCCCGTGTAAATCTTCCTGCCATGATATAGATTGAAAAGGAAGTTGGAAGGATATGTCTATTTAGAATAGGAAACAAGAAAATATATAATTTTAGATAGCAAAGTCAATGTTGTCTTGGCGCAAATAGTAGAGCGAGTGTGTAAACCCGTCAGAGAAAGAGGGGGAGTGTTATCAATCCATAGGTAAGAGACCTCGCAGAGTGAACTACTAATTTTCATACCTCTCTTTCTTTCTATTTCGTACATTTGTGTCTAAATGTGATAGTACTTTTAGCAACACGTATTACCACCTGTACAAGCTATATGTACTAATTACTTCAATGTGTTAGGGATCAGGAAGGTTAAATTTAGAGTAGTTGTACCCTTGTTTGCGTGAAGGGAGAGTGAAAAACTATTTAGAAAAAGCAACCTTGGTACACCCGACTGGTATTTTAGCCCCGATCTCCTAAGTGTAATCTATTGCGAGAGTGACGCCTTAAACCATACGACCACTTAAGCAGGTGTGATAGTGCTTAAGTGAGTCAAGTTAAGATGCAACCCGCTTAGCAAAATAGCTTTGAAATCACCCAAGTAGGCCACATCGAGTTTATATCGAGACCAGCTTGTATGTGGATACAACCGATAATGAGAAAGGTTCAGAGCCGCGGTCATGACCAACGTCCTTTCTCATACCAACAACTTTGCGAACTGGTGACAAGAACCTGACCGAGAACCTCATTAGCAGATGTACCACCCTCACGAAAATAAATTTATTTAAAAAAGACGGTAAACATAAAATATAAAAATCATATAAAATAATAATAAAATTAAGTAATACAAAAAATAGAAAATAAAGAAATAGATACTAAATGACTTGAATAGGACAGCCATAACTAGGAACGCTTCACAGGTGTTTTTTTAAATATAATTTGATAACTTTTCAAAAGAGATTTGATAAATTATATCTTGACAAGGAGCTAAACCCCAGACCCCTATGATTCGTTACCGTGGTGTCCCTATACTAGACACTATCCACGCTAATGGGTATGATTTACCTCAGACCTATTTTAATTTTTTAATAATATTGTATTAATTTTGGCCAACAAGTTTTTGCTACAAACACTACAAACATTACAAAAATATTGGCCGTCGAGGTGGGATGTAAGGGTATGAGAGAAAAGGCCTGTGTTTTTGCATTTTTTTATGACAAAACTTTATTTTGGCTAAAATAAGTAAAATATTTCTCCAATACAAATATAGAGTTTAATTTTTTCACATGGTGACCTCAAAAGTTGTTGAATATCTGTCATGAGCATAGCAGCATTAGATGAAAAATGTTTTAAATGAAGAGGAAAAGTTGTCATTAAATTCCAGGACACTCTTGACAGATATTCAACAACTGTTGAGGTCACCATATGAAGAAAATTAAATTATATGTTTGTACTAGAGCAATATCTTATATATTTTGGTCAAAAACTATTTTGCCATAAAAACAGCAAAATCACTGGTTTTTTCTCGCATAACATTCTAACCTACCTTAAGCGGGTGGGGTAGGGGTAGGGAAACGTAAACTAAGGAAGTATTTTTACAGTTTCTTAAAACCAAATAAAAATGTTGACCCAAATAAATAAAATATTGCTTCAGTAAATACGTTCCTTGAATAGCTGTCATGAGCATAATGGAATTTGGACAGAAACTTTTAAATGAAGAGTGGAGTCCTTTTTCAATTCCCATGATTCCTATGAAAAATATTTAATAACTCTTGACAATACCACGCGAAGAAAATCCAATTAAACTTATATACTGAAGCTATATTTTGTTTACGCTGGCTAAAATATTTTTATCATATAAAAAACTATACAATTTTGGACATAAGCCCACGTTCCCTCTCACCCAACCCTAAAACATGCTATTAATATACAAAGTTTATGACCACGTTTCAGATGTGGAGTTTATTTTTTTAATATACTAATTGCCAATGTTTTCTAAAAACCCACAGCTTGGATTAGTACAATTTTAATATGTTTGAAGAATGATGTTGAAATATAATATCTGATTCTTTAAAGTGAGAAAATATTATTACTGAGATATTTTATTAAGGATCTCGACTGCCGATATTTATACTTTCTCTCGACCTCCTAATCGTAAAAAGAATCGAACTCAAGAGTTTGATGTATGTTGACGTTTCATGACCCTCTGAAACTGAAAAAGTTGTTTTCGTGTTGCCGTCTGTCTGTCTGTCTCTGTCTGCGTGTCTGTGTGCCTGTACTCGGCTGGCTACCGATCTAGCTAAATAATAATAATAATAATAATATTTGGCACCGCGTCTTACTACCCATTCGGGTTATACGCTTTAAGTACTAATTACGTTAGTGGATTAGGAAGGTTGAATTAGAGGTAGTGAACCCACATTTGCGTGGAGGTAGAATGGAAAACCATTTAGGAAAAACCACCCCCAGTTCACCCGACTTAGATTCGAACCTAGATCTCCCCGTCCTTAGCAATCGAGCTCAACACGACAAGCGCGTAAGCCAACTACGCCACCGAGGCGGGTATCTGACTAAAACTTGTGTTTGGGTTTCCCCGATGAGTTTGGGAACTAAACATTTAGCCTTAAAATTGAGAGTAGTTTACTAAAGCGCAAAAATGTAAACAAAATTGGTTTGATTGAAAGCCACTCTAAAGTTTTTGATTAAAATTCGTATCTAGTCATCGAGTGACGAAGCAACTATAT
This sequence comes from Timema monikensis, assembly GCA_902151445.1. NCBI lineage: Eukaryota > Metazoa > Arthropoda > Insecta > Phasmatodea > Timematidae > Timema > Timema monikensis. The sequence continues at coordinate 31,062 of CABFVZ010000098.1, forward strand.
GAAGGTAGAGTGTATGGATCAAAAGGAAGGGGCAGGCCATGTAGGACGTGGTTAAATGTTGTGGATAAATGTGTGAAAAAGATAAACATTAAGAGTTTTAAGAATAAAAGAGCACGTGTGAATAGGTGTTAGGATGTTGTTGAAGAGAAGGGAGTATTGAATAAAGTTAGTGAGGATGGATTAAGTACGGATGTTTTTTTAGCTATATGTACAGTTTCTTGCCTCCGCCGCAAGGGAGCAGTGTGATTAGGTGTGTATTAAAATAACCTAGATATAAGATCAAGGAAAGCAGAAACGCATCGAAGTTACTCTAGTATGTATGGAAGTAAAATGGTAATTTTCATTTTAACATTAAAATTAAATTAAGATCACTTGACAAGCAGATATTTCATATTTTAATCATATCTCAACAACTATTTGAGATACAAAATAATTTACCATTGTAACGTTTTAGTACCATTAAAAGTAAAAAAACTTTTATTTGAAATTTATTTTTATAATACCAATAGCTTTGGAGCTCTAAAATATATATTTTGAAAATTATTTGTTTGGGAAATGAAAATTTCTTTGGTATGCTGTTTGGTGGACAGAGATGTTCCTCTTCCTCAATGTTTCTGTAACAGTGTGAATAATTTTATTAATGCTCATTGGTAGATTGTGATTATCTTTTTCAATTATGTTTCTGCAACAATGTATATTATCTCGTTCCACTTATCTTAACAGACTTAATTAAATATCTTAATTTTTAGGGAAAGAGATAAGAAAGTTTGTGCAGGTAATTTATTTCTAATTAAAACAATAATTTTTAATTTAACAGCATTATAAATTATACGTAAAATTATTCCTAGCAATTAATCGTAGTTCAATTTTCCTAGTATTTTATTATATATAACAAACTATCATATCCTAAAATCTTTTAAAATATATCAATGGGGATATAAACGGCCCGTTAAAATATCAAAATAGTATGCTTTTTGCACGAGTTAAATCTTTCAAACATTTAATGTTGTGCACCACGTTTTACTACCCCTCCATAATATCCGCATATTTACACTGATGACTGAACAAGGTATGAATAAGAAAGTATTTAGAGGAAATGTATCCACGTTTACTTGGTGGAATATTGGGAAACAATTTAGGAAAAACAAGTTCATACATACGTCACCAGCAAACCAGACTTGACGAGGTTGATGCTTTACTGTGGATTAACTTAAACCTCTCTGAGAAACAATATCAGAACTGAAATGTGCTCACGTGACGAGCTCTAATCCAATGACAAGAAATCGGCACAAACTGTGAGGGCCTCTATGCACGAGTAGAAACAAGCTCAGCTTTGTCCACGCTCCTCCATAAAATCTGCATAGAACCAACTAAACAAAATCAACCGACTCCATCAGTGCTCATGAACCTAAACCAACCGACTCAATTAGGGCTCACGTGTCTGAATTTTTTATAATAATTTATCAATAGTTATGTAGAATATTTAAATAGTGCATTTAATATAGGTTATAGTAATTACTATTAGTAGTAGTGAAATTAAAAACCTAATTAACCTAGTTAAAACTGTTTTGCGGGTCCTTATCATTCACGGCACAGCGCGTCCTTAGGTTAAGGATAGAGGATACGGCCTTCAGGTCTGAAGGGTAGCTGTGAATATATTGAAAGAGCAGTCACATATAGGGGTGGTCCTTCAGCTTGGGGTTTGGGCATGGGCGTGCTGATCACTCACCACTAAAAAAAAATCTTATAAAGAATCACCCAAAAGTTTGTCATGGTTGTTCCAGGGATAATATACTCCCGAGATGAATTATTCCCCCAATTGGATCTCCGGGTGGGGACTACTCCGGGGGGGTCATGGGATGGTAAAACTAAGAAAGAGGTTGGGAGTGGGACGTGGAATGTTAGGAGCTTATTTAGGTCAGGGGCGTTTATGTCAATACTTGATTAAATAAAGTAGGTTTGGATTAGATATTGTGCTATACAAGAGGTTATATAGTCAGGAGATAATAGGTTACCATCTGACGAATACGCAAATTTTTATAGAGGAATGAATGCACATCGCTTAGGTACAGGCTTTCTCATCAGAAAAAGAGTTTGCCAGCAGTTATGGACATTAAATTCATTAGAAATAAGATTTCAAGTAAAGTGGTAGCAGGGAGGTGGCACAATATGTCCATCATCAACGTACATTGTCTTACAGAATACAAAGATGATCTTGTAAAGGAGAGTGACTATGAGTAACTAGAGCACTTGTTTGATAGGGAAGGAACAATTCTTTAGGCTTACATTAGTAAAGAAAATCTTGTATGACGTCAGTAATAATAATGGAATAAGATTGATAGAGTTTGCCACTTCTAAGAGCCTTATTGTGAAGAGTACTTACTTCAAGTATAAGGATATTCAGAAATGAACTTAGACCTTTTAGATGGAAACACACATAAAAAAATGGATTACTTGCTAATAGATCAAATACGTCATACATGCTCACTGGGTGTCAGTTCATACAGGGATTCAGATTATGATGCAGTTCACCACCTGGTAGTCGCAACATGTCTGTCAGTAGCGAAAAATGGAAATCAGACGGGCAAGTTAGAAATATATGCTGTAGAAAAACTGACAGACGGTGAGTGAAGGAATAGATAACAAATTAAAATTTTAAATAGGTTCACTGCCCTAGAGGGCTCAAAAGATGAACAGGAACCCATTAATCCAGATAAACAGATAGAAATTGTTAGGAATATTATTAGAAATGCAGCAAAGAGAAGTGTGGGTGGATCTTTTCAAAAAGAGAAACCATGGTTTGACAACGAATGTTTAGAATTACTAGAGGAAAGAAGGGAAGAAAAATTGCATTGTTTAGAAAGTCCTAGTTTATTGAACACACTTAGCATTTCAAAAAAGAAGGTAATTACTTCATTCAGAAACAAAATGAGAGAGTATTTAAAAAGTGACATTAGTGAGATAGAAAAAAAATAGCAAAAACAAAAGTACCTGGGAACTTTATTTAGGTATTAACGGATGTATGTAAAGTTATCAGGCTAGGGCCAATTTAGTGAAAGATGAGAATAGTAACCTGATGGCAGATACGAGCGAGGTTTTGAGAAGATGGAACGACGACTTCAGGCATATTTTGAATGTTTATGAAGGATCTGAATTGGTTGATGATGTCAAAATCCATACTGCTGAACCACTAGTCACAAATCGAAGTATTAGTGAAGTCAAATAAGCTATTAGGAAGTTAAATAACCATAAATTTCCAGGTATATATTCAATTCAAGCAGATTTAATAAAGGAAGGGGTGAAAAGAAAGTAATAGAAATTCTTAAATTGCTATGTTCCATATGGAACCAAGAGGTATTACCACAAGAATGGAAGGAAGGTATTACAATACTCATTTTAAAACAGATGGATGAAACAGAGTGTAATTAATATATATATATATATATATATATATATAACTCCTATCAACATTCTGTAAAATTTTATCCAACATAATTTAGATGAGGTTGAAGCCATATGAGAAATAAATTTTAGGTATATTCAGTGTAGATTTTGACTAAATAGATCAGAAACATATATTTTTATTACTCTGAAAATATCAGAAAAAAGGTGGAAATACATGAAAGTTCATCTTACTTTATATTGATTTTTAAAAAACCACAACTTAGTTAAAAGAAAAAGTTATATGAAATTTTATTTAAATTTGGGATACCCAAAAACTTGTCAAGTTAAGTGAATTAGGCCTATGTTTGACTGATACGCGTGGCAGTGTACGGGTTGGATGTGACTTATTACTTATTAGATACTTTAGAAATGCACAATAGGTTGAACAAGGAGATGCACTTTACCTATAACTTTGTAATCAAGCCTTAAATTATGCTATTAGGGTAATGCAAGAGAGTAGGGAAGGGTTGGTATTAAACGGTACACTGCTGCTAATAGAATATTCAGATTATTTATATTTGTTGGTCAATAGTAAGGAAGTTAATGAAAGAAGTGCATAAATGTAATTAGAAGAAATAGGTTTAGAAGTGAACGTTGAAAAGACTAAGTTTATAGTCACACAGAGAACACAGATTGGGGGTCGATAATTAAGAGATTACTGCGAACTTATCACTTGACAGGGTTAATAATTAGTTTTAATATTTAGGAATAATTTTAACTAGAAATAACGATATTATATTGGAAATTAGGAAGAGAATACAATAAGGAAATGTATGCTATTACTCTGTCAGTAAGTTGTTGACATCTCGCCTGCTTTCAAGGAATGTAAAACTCAGAATATACCAAACAGTAATTTTACCGGTTGTTCTCTATGGGAGGGAAACGTGGTATCTTACCTTACATTGACGAAAAGAAAATTAGGATGTTTGAAAACAAAGTGCTTAGTAAGACATTTCATTCAAAAAGGGATGAGGCTACTGGGGAGTGGAGGGAGTTACATTATAATGAGTTACATACCCTGTACTCATCACAAGACATTGTTAGGATAATCAAGTCTAGTAGATTATGGTAGGTAGGACATGCAGTGTTAATAGAAGATTCTATAACCTTGTTCAGGTTACTGATTGGCAAACCCAATGGGAAGACACCATTGGGAAGACCTAGACGCAGATTGGAGGATAACATTAGAATGGAGCTGAAAGAGATAGGGTGTATTGATGGGGACTGGATAGAACTATCTCACGGAAGGGATAGGTGGTTAAAATAAATTATTATTATTATTATTATTGTTAAACCTAAATTGTTTTAACTTTAATAATGAAACCATAACTAAAAAAACTGAAAGCATTCAATTACAGAGTGAATGATTTTATGTTTATTTAAAAAGGAAATATCAGCTAATCTATAGAAACTAGCACGCTGAAATAGAAACTGTTACGGTTCCATATCAACGATGATATTAACATTTTGTAATGAAACCACCTCATAGTACTTGTATTTTATAAGCTTCATAACGTTAACGCTTACTTCCAGTCAAATCGCTTAGCCGAAGTTAATTTGAGAAAGTTTCTAGTGCTCGAATAAGAACTTGATTTACTATTTAATGCGTAATAAACAACAAATCATAAAAACAAGCTATAATTTAAGAAAGCTTCACACAAAAATGGTTTTAATTTTTAACGAGTTAATATTCCTTTTTACTTTTGTATCTCTCTGCTATACTGGAATTCAAACCTGAAATGAGAACATGACACATCAATTTTTGATGGATTAAATAGCCAAGCTATTTTATATTTTTAGTTACGGTTATAGTCGCATATAAATATCATAGTAGTTTTTTTAGAGCTTAAGTGTAGGGTGTATTACAACATTATCTATTCCGCATCATTTCTGACCTATAATTACAGTACATATTACGTTCTAATATTCATAAGATTATTCAACAAAAAATATTGTATATAAGTTCCATAAGGCTGACTGAAAAAAGTAACAAAGAAAATACTTTCATCAATTAAGAACATTGTCAGTGGGTGACGTCACGCCCGGATTTCCCGTGTTAATGAATTTACGTTTTATTCTGCGATTTCTAAAGATATAACGTTGAAACAAAAAATATAGACCCTCAAGTAATTCTAAATATATTTCTACAATGTCACAAAATTATTATTTTAATCTTGAAGTAGTTTTTTTTTAAGTATTTTTTTTTTAGAAATACTCTATAAAATAGGCTATTTGGTTTGGTCATGAAAATGGCAGAAGTTTTCCTGCCAGGATGTAGATTCAAAAACGTCAATAGAAACATTTGTCTATCTAAAATAGGAAATAATATCAAGATAATTAAAAAAAGTCAATATCTTCAAGGCGCAAATAATATAGTGACTTTAAGCTAAACATAGAAAGAGGAGAAATATTATGAAAAGATAAATAAGAAGCCTCGAAAGTGAATTGTTAATTTTCTTCCTTGTTTTTCTATTTCGTAGGTGACCTGGTGGTCTAAGGGTAAGGTGTCAGACTTCTATGCTGGCGGCCGGGGTTCAATCCTCGGTCCCGGCACAGATTTATCTGATTTCCAAACCCTTCCTTCACCTCTGACAAGTTATCTTGTGAATGTGGGGAATGCCAGGCCTCCACCGTGGTTCGGATTCCACGTTAAACTGTAGGTCCTTCATTTCATCTCATAATCACCCTACCACTACACATTAGCGTAAGAGCGTATAACCCGAACGGGTAGTAAGACGCGGTGCTAGTAATAATAATAATAATAATAATAATTCTATTTCGTATATTGGTGTCTAAGTGTGATAGTGCCTAGACCACTTAAGTTCGTCAAGTGAAGATGAAACCCGTCTCGGAAAATTGCTTCAAAATCTTCAAGTAGGCAACGTCATTAATTATATTAGTAAATTAATATATCATTCATGTATACATTGAACAGATTAATGACTAGAATAATTATATTTTACAATAAATAAAAGAAACATAAATTTAATCTTTCTAAAATAAAGATAATTTTGAAACACCTAATCAGTTAAGTTCACGTACCTAACCTCCACTTTGTCATTTTTGGACGAACATAGAACAATGTTGGCTAACTTTTAAGTTACGTGTAGACACGAATAAAATACATGTTATTATAAACATTAATTATATAAATCGAGTTTATAGAAGAAATATTATTTAACAAAATTGCCCATAATCACATAGGCCTATGTTGCGTATACATCAAATACCATTTATAATTGTACAGCTACGTATATAAAAATATAGTTTCANTTTTTCGCAAGGTGAACACACACACAAACACAATGTTTTCCACCTTCTAGGTGTCGAGGAATTTACTTTCACTCGGCGGTAATTAATTCCTCCCCTCCCACCACCAGAAAACAGTTGCTGGCGATATCTACCGACGACCACGAGAAACAGGATAAAGAACCTTGAACAAGGCAATGGTTAACAAACGCACCGTGACGTTCGACGACCTTCTCAGAAGTTATGGTGCGTGCATCTGTGATACATATCGGTAATTGTTGGTAATGCAACATTTGTACAGTCCAATTTTCAGAGACAGAAACTTTTAAGGGTGGGAAATATATCTATTTTTGATGTCAGCATTGATAACATAGACTGGGGACTGCCGATGACGGAGAAGATCGGAGATCAAATCCTGATCAGATTTAGTAAAGGTGGTTTTCCATAAATGGTTTTCCACTATCGTTCCATGCAAACGTGGTTACCTTACTCATTCATAGCAGATTAGCATAATTAGTACATTAGTACAGCAATTCAAATATGAATCAAGAGTGATTAGCAAAAACAATGAAAGCCCGTGCAAAAAAAATCCCTTGTGCAAAAAATATAAAATACTTGATAATTCTTTATAAATTATTGTAGTAATGCGTACACTGCGTTTACCCTGATATGTAACAATCTTACCCTGACAGATTACACTATGACTCCATCTTATAGGCTGAACCATAGTGGAAACGTATAAGGAAGGTAAGATTAATACCTTTCAGGGTAAACGAAGGCTAGAAAATATATGTGTATATTTACGAAACAAATTTTATATTTTTTACTTTCAATATATATAAAGGGCCAGTTTCATAGTCAAATTTAGTACGCCTCAAGTGCGGCGCTACACTAAGTACATGACGACACCTACCTAAACCAGAATGAGAATGGGCCGTTCTCGCATTGGAAACTGAATTACTAAATTACTAAATTTGACTATGAAACCGGCTCAAAGTAATAAATATGTATTCCGTTTGGCTATAGTTTTCAATAATCTGAGTTTAGGCCTAGTCCCTTTCAAATCTAACTTGATGTGGGCAACATATGTTTCAATGAAGCCATAGGTGTGGCGAATAGGAAGTGAAACTCGTCACACTATGTAAAATTGAGAAATTAGGTTGATCAATCGAACATTTAAAACAACACACATTGTTTGAACAAGTTTATTCAAAACATGTCCACTTTGACTACTCAGTTACAACCGCCCCAGAAACAAATGATGACAATTGTTCTGATTGAAAATGTAAGACAATTTAATGCCAAATTTTGGCAGTATTTTTGTCTGACAAGTCACAGAAACATTGGCTGAATACCTGAACTCAATGCGGTATACTTTCATTGATATGAAGGAAATATCATGCTAAAATCAGTATATACCATCAGGAAAAAGTTTATTTTACTGTGAGAGCTGAAAAACTCAAATTCACTAGATTTTATGGCGACAGGGTTGCCCAACCCGGAGTTGTATAGCCTGTAGACTCCTGCAAGGTAGGCTAACCCACTTAGATGCGTGTATTCAGGGATTGCCAACTCTGAGAGTGATAGGGGCTAGCCTTCGACAGATTGAAACTCATTTCTCAATAGTATATATCCCGATATCGCATACTAGAACTAAGTAAACTTCTTAAAATGTCCTCCCAACTTAGATATATTTGACAAGTTGTTATCATAACAAATTCCCCTTTGGGCAAGTGTCACAAATATCGGTCAAGGTTTTTTTTAAAACTCGAGAAGTGTTTAAGCTGCGAGAATATTGTTTGAAGTAGCTACTGTCGATATTGTTGATGGACTGGTTCTTTGGGTGGGAAAACCTACCGGCCTCATCTCTCCACATTCCACGATCACCGAGATCACCTTTCTATTGAGAAACGGTCAAGAAGACTCCACCATTCACTTACATAAGAATATTTCACAGTTCTTTTCTCGCTTACGTAATTAGACCCACATTTGCTCTAGGCGGATTTCAATCGTAGTTACCACTTTTTCATCATCCCGTTGAAGATCAGTCAAACTCCCGCGTAGCACGGGGACCTATTCGTCAACGTCTGTCCAACCCAACTTTCATGATTGCAGGAAAACGTCTGAAATGCTCAAAGATGTTAAATGCAGAATGATGATGGGAATTTTAGACATCAGAAAGGGGCGATGAATAAACGGGGTGTTTTATCTAGAGAGGTGTACAGTTCATGAACGATTCTTCCAAATGAACTAGTCTCACTAGTCCGACTTTCATAGGAAGCTCGTTAGTTGAAAATTGAAAACTCGTGTTGCAACAATGGTGAAAATAAAAATATCGCAGTTTTATTTACATTCTTAGTCCATTTAATTAATTATATAAAGAGAAACAATACAGTAATCCATAAGAAAATATTAATGGAAACGTTTGATAATTATATTTATATAAACCTTATAACTAATACATCAATTAGGACAGTGCCAAATTTTATTAGTTTTCATTCAACTTTGGTCTTCTAAAGAGGGCCTCCTATCAAAATCATGGTTTAACACGTTCTCGAAGGGATCTTGTAAAAAGTGAAATATGAGGTGAAGTTACGGTAAGTAATCATCATACTCCTGCCAATTTATGTTAAAGAAATTAAGTGACAGTAAATAGCAGATAGTCTCCTATGACTTATGAGCTATTATGGCAGGTTTGTGTGGGTTGAAAGAGGATTGATTGTTTGACATTTCACTTGCCCGTATCGACTACCTCACAGCTCCGAGAAATAAGTGCCATTGCTTAGAAATATATAACATCACTGGCATGGGTGTAGGTGAATAATTGAACTTTAAGCTGTAGTTTGCAAAACTAATAAACTAGATAGATGAGCAGCTCATTTCAGTTAAATGAATCACTTTTAATTATTCTCAACAGTGAACAGTTCTGCCCATCTTTAATTATTTCTAATTTTTTTTAAACAATAGTAAACTTGCCAAAATGCATTGATATTCCTCAAGAAAACGGGTTATGATAAATTGCACTAAAGTTGTGTTTTCCCCCTCTCCCACCAATGTGGTTATTCGTTATATCTCTGAAGAATGATCCACACGTTTGCCGAAAAGCAGAGAGCAGAATCTTCTTTAGTGCCGCAGCAACTTACACGCTAGCAAAAACGTACATTTACCCATGATACTTTGCAACGTCAATTAGAAACAGCGGATTATCAACATATTTTTAATTTATAGTGGCTAATAATATATTTTGAATTATTTTCACGATGGTTGTTTTCAGATTATAGAGATGTGTCAGGATACGACTCATTACATCGACACTTCACATTTAACCAATTATTTCGAATCTCCTCATAAAGAAGCTGTCTTACTTGTCTCTAGTTATCTATACTTATAAAATAACATGTCCTGACTGACTGACTGACTGATTCATCATCACCGAGCGCAAACTATCAAGGCTACAAGCATGAAATTCGGACTGTATATTCATTTTGTTATGTAGGCACCCACTAAGAAAGGATTTTAGAAAATTCCACCCCAAAGGGGTCAAAATAGGGGATGATAATATGTATGATAATATGTATGAAAGTCCGTCATT
>CABFVZ010000098.1:42264-63218 GCA_902151445.1 Timema monikensis
TGATTCATCATCGCCGAGCGCAAACTATCAAGGCTACAAGCATGAAATTCGGACTGTATATTCATTTTGTTATGTAGGCACCCACTAAGAAAGGATTTTAGAAAATTCCACCCCAAAGGGGTCAAAATAGGGGATGATAATATGTATGAAAGTCCGTCATTTTGAAAGTTACATAAACAAAATTTTGTATTTCGGTTATTGACGTAAAACAAATAAATACGTGTTTCAGGAATTTTGGAAATTTAATTTAATATGGGATGAAAAAGGGGGTGAAAGTTTGTATTGGACTTGCATTATTTTTGATCTGAGGTCAAGTTATGGTCATCAACGTAACGTAATATTTTTAATTAATCTGTAAATACATATGTATATTTTCGTATTTGTATATAATCAACTTCCACGCGAGCAAAGCCGTGGGCAACAGCTATCTAGTACAATATATGCACACTGATTCGATTTTGTTGGTATTTGAAATTCAATCTGGACTTCCAAGCAGAAGTTCTCGAGTAGAGCGGACCAAGCTAAAACTATTTGAACTAAACCGAGTGACTCCAGATGATAGGGCCTGAAATCTTGTGATTGGTTTATAGCTCATCAAGTTTTAAGTTCCTCGTTGTGTTTTCGGGTGGACGTGTGAATAAATGTTTACTATGTGCTTTGATACGTGGAACAGCCTCCAGTCGTACAATCACCTGACGGACCTCACGCGCTCCCAATCATAGCGGCATTGATGTCACTGCCAAGGACGCGATACCGGGGTGACAAAACCGCGCATGCGCTGGTGAAAGTGAAACTAGATTATTATCCTTGCCTCACTGATCCTACTAACTGCCGTTTTAACACTTTCTAGTCAACGTGGTGTTGATAAGACTCGCTCAGGGTAGCCAATTATTTATTCTCAAGCAATAATACCCTTTGTTGCACCAAATGGTAGCAACATGATTCCTTCCACCTTACATTATTCCACTATGGCTTTGTTTATAAGAGAGGACCATAATGTAATACGTTAAGGTAAGACATACCTTTCATGGTTAGTGGAGTGTAAAACCAGAAATATTGATTTTTTTTTAAACTATAGATAAAAAAAGCTTACATAAATTGTTTGACAAAACAATAGCTATGGCCTTCACACAACTAGTATTAGGATTAAAGCGCTCGAATTTGCATTAAACATCCAGATACATTCATTAAGAGAAACTACAGTCTAATTTTCATGGGAAGAATATTATCTGACAACTAGAAAAGTTACTATACCCATTTCGGTGATCATGTGATCTAAGATGTAACTCTCTTAATAGACTGGGACTGCCGATTACGGGGAGATAAGGGTTCTAATAACCTTCGGGTGTACTTAGGGTAGTAATTTCTCAGTGGTTTTACGCTGTCCTTCCACACAAATGTAGGTATAATAAATCTAAATTAAAACTTTCTCATCATTATTGTAATTATTAGTACTTGCGTTTAACCCTAACGAGTAGTAGAAATTAGAAAAAACTTCAAACAAATTAAAAATTACCTGATCTATATTTACGTATCCATAGATAATATCAAGTCACGTGTGCTAGGCACACAATGTTAGTTATTTGAATATTTTGACCAGGTGACGTCACCGAGTAACACTTTATAAATGAAATCTTTACCATGAACACATCTCGCTTTCTTCACTACAGCTTCATGGCCTTGAGCTGTGTTGGCTGACCGGCGGTAAAATATCAATTATTAAAAGTGGTCGACAAACAGGTGGGGGTCGAAAAGTTATTGAAGGCAAGTTTTATTTATTCACTTTTTGGCTTCAAGAGATTAGATACTAGATTTTTCAATCGTCCAAGTTCTGATGAACCCGTAAATTTAAGGTGGTCTGGAAAGAAACGCGTGTCAAGCAAAATACTTTTACAGTTGTTTTAAGAAAAAACTATTTTTTTGCTCAATCAATTAAAATACTGCTAGAGTAGATACGTTTAGTTTAATTTGCTGCATATAATAATTTCGACAATATTGAATGAGTATGGGTGGACTGGGCACTGCTACCTTGAACCATGATTTCCCTCTCAAGTATATTGGGCACTGCTACCTTGCACCATTATTTCCCTCTCAAGGTGTACTGGGCATTGTTACCAACATTATATCCATTATAGTTTGCCATACTATAGAGATGGCGATATATTCACCATTTTGGACCTCCCTCCACCAAATATATATAGTGTACCGTAAAATGTGAGACCCCTCAGAGGTGTACAGGAGACATAAAACAATGAATAAATTTTATAAACATGTGTCTAGAAGGTGGCCATTTGAGCACTTCCTTCTACAATGTTAACCAGCTCCATATCACTGGAGTACAAACATGACAATAACTCGGAAACCAGGTCAAATGGGACACATGTTTATACTAACATTTTTAATATTTTTTTTTATCTTCTGTACACCAGTGAAGTGGGTGAAGTGTTATGTTACACCTAGTCATATATGCGCGTATAATCTTAACGGGTGGTGAGTGAGACGCGATGAAAAAAAGTGTTGATAAAATTGTCTACATTCAAAACCAAGGTTATAAACGACGTCATCTGCATCGGTGTTCAGAGGGTATAGCTAAAAACCACATATGAAAAACCATCCACAAGCGCAGACGGTTGGGATTTCAACCTTGACCTCCACCACCACACCGATAAACCAGTATATTGTGAACTTGAGAGCAGGACAAAGTTTTTAAAAACCTGTCAACTATTTCACTTAAAATTTTGTCTATTGGACTGTTTTCTAATTCATTTTGAAAATGGTTCGGTATTGTTCCAGCCTGTACAGTTGGCAGCATAAAGCTTTACCAAGTCAAAAGTGGCTGCTTTATCTGATAGCTCATGATATTAAATGATCACACATGACAATTTGCTCATGACCATCACAGATTTTACCTTGGGGACGGAACGATTCCTGGAAAGTTCAGTGGTCAAAGCATTAACGTACATAGCTAAAGGTCCCGGATTCAATTCCCGTGTCAAGGTGTTATTTTTAAATTTAAATAATATAAATGCGTAAAGCCTGGATGAATAGTAGGACCAGGTGGAATAAAAACTACTTCCCAAGTCAGAGTCGTCAGGCAGGCCGGTTAAACACGCCTTCATTTAGAAAACTTTGATTTAACAAGCGAAATTTTAATATTGTTTGTTGATATTTAACGTGTACTTTCTAAACACATAAACGAACAAATAAATCAAGAGCTTACTAACATACTTCCATGATTTGCGTCTTATTACTCCCTCGGGCCATGCGCATTTACAAACACAAGTTGGGTGGAGAGAGATTAATAAGACTTAATTCAGTGAATTGGACCATTATTTGCATAGTAAAACAATTTTGGTAAAAATATTCTCATTACAACCGGTTGTTATTAGATTTACCCGACACCAGATGACTTAGCCCGCGTGCCCACCGAAACTGATAATAAAATATTAGACTCGCCAATTTACCAATAGAACGAATTACTTATCTCTTAGAAACGTTCTTAAACTACTCTTTTTTTTTCAAACAAAGGAAATAGTTTGTTACGTTTTATTTTCACAAGTTACCATGGTAATATAGGACTACAAAATGTGCCACACTTACTAGTAGTAAGATAAGTTTAATCACCTCCCACCTCCAAATTTCCAGTTTCCACATCTCATTCTCCTTTTTTTTCGGCTCGGCTATTTAACTTTAAATTTTAACAGTAAAATGCCTGATAAAAAAGTACCCTCCAAGCATAAAGTTGAGGCCATTACTCGCCATACAGGTAGGAACAGTTCAATTTTAATATGAAGAACCTGATCCAAGGACGTCATTAGCTGGGGACACGTCACCAGAGAGGAACAAGGGGCAGGAGTGTTTGGAACGCGTGAAAATATTAGTGCTTTTATGAATTGTTGTTATAGCGAAACTTTATTTTTTTCTGGAAAATAATTAAAATATTGCTCCAGTATAAAAATATAGTTTAATTTTATTCACATGGTGATCTCAACAGTTCTTGAATATTAGTCAAGGACATATTAGCATTTGACGAGAAACTTTTTTTTAATAAAGTCAGCTCGCAATAAATCGAGATATATCGACCAAGTGGCCGCCGTCTGCCGACGAAGATATTGCCGGCTTCTGCATAGAGAGGGTGTCATGTAGTTAGCACAACGAACCCCTCTGTCATTAATCTCAGTTTTCTACACCAGAGCCACTACATTTTCATTAAATAAGCTCGTCATTTGTCCTCACGAGGCTGAACTGGAAACGAACCCTAGACCTTGGGTTCTGTAGCGAGGAACTATGACCACTCGACCACAGAGGCGGTCAATCAATATAAAAAGTTTTTTATTAAATTCTAGGATGCCTTTTATAGATATTCTAGAACTGTTTATATCACCATGCGAAGATAATTATCATCTATATGTCTACTGGAGAAATATTGTATTTATTTTTTTGGGGGGAAAAAAATGTTTTACTATAAAAATTGCAAAAACATTGACCTTTTCTCGATAACACCTAAGTGCGCAGACTGTCAAAGGAATGTTGAAGGGTCTGCCCTGGACATACCTGAGGGTTGCCGAAGTGCACAGACGGAGGACCCGAGATCATTCAGGCACGGCTGACTCTGTACCTAATCCCTTGTTGTTATTCACATAACACAAAACACAGGGAAAAAGTAGGCAAAGAGCGACAGGTGTTTGGCTTAACAGAGTGGCAATAAAACCAACTGGAGAAACAGTTGATAAACTCAGCTACTCATTCTGTGCTAAAGCAATACTTTATTTTTTATCTCCTGTGATTCAAATTTCAGCCTAAACTAACCTAATCTAACCAAATCATAGGTACCTGTTATGAATACCAGGGGTTTGGGGAGTATTCACCAAGAGAGGGGGTTGTTTGTTTACCTACCTCCAAGGTCATGTTGGCTGGCTGAAGTCAAAAGGGGTGTGTAACTAACTAGATATCATTTTCTGAACAAGCGAAACAAACTATGTGCACTTAAGACATCCTTTTCTGACCGCCTTTGCAACTCGGCAACGTCCCATTTTCTCACACTTGCTTCCCTCCCACATGGGCTTTAGGAGATACAGCCCAGGGTCCTCCGTCAGCTGGAGGACTTCCAGAGATTAAGCGAAAAGTTAATTCATTTGTATTATTATTATTATTATTATTATTAGCACCGCGTCTTACTACCCGTTCGGGTTATACGCACTTACGCTAATGTGTAATGCTATGGTGCTTGTGAGATGAAATGAAGGACCTACAGTTTAACGTGGAATCCGAACCACGGTGGCGGCCTGGCGTTCCACACATTCACAAGATGTCTTGTCAGAGGTGTAGGAAGGGTTTGGAAATCAGATAAATCTGTGCCGAATTCATTTGTAAATGCTGAATCAAGGTATAGGTACTCTAAATTATATATTTAATAAAAGGCTCAATTAATATACTGTGTATAATATATTTGTGGTAAGTAAACATCCTACATCCTTGTAAATATTAATTTAGTTGATTTTTAACTTATTTTTCCTTTTGAAAATATTACTAGGGGCCTTACAATACGTGTATCTTAGGGGCCAAAAATCCTAATAGGACCCTGCATGTCACACCCAATAATCTGTGTTTTCTTCAGAAATTTTTAATTTTATAATTTAAAGGGAGAATTGGTTCTTTCTGTCCAACCCCTCTCCCCCAATATTAATTGCTAGCGATGCTTATGGAGCCTTGTCTGACAGCCAGATAAGTTAAGATATACTTTCACGTACGTAAAGTCATGTGATCTGAACATGTTATTGTTGATATATATGTTTAATACCTTTAACATGACCCTAATAATATCATATTTAAAATTTTATCAATGCTGGTAGCAAAAGTAAATTAGTATTTTCTTAAAGGTTCTTTCTATAGAGAATTGAACGTTTTGGCTTAACTTTAATACATGTTTTGCTTCCCCACTCCCGTTTAGGCCCTTCCCCCCAGTCATACAGCCTGCCGCCCTTGATTGGGTACCAGAAACACGCCCCTACACACTACAAGAACCCCGCCTGGGTCTACGGCCCAGATAAGGGCAAGGAGAAGACGCTAGTGAGCTACTCACCCGGGCCCCAGTACAAAATAGATCCTGACATCACAAGATTTGGGCGCAATGCTAAAGTACCAGCGTACATCGGGATTAAATTACCTTCCCAGAGTAAGTACCTTCCTAAGGACGCCCACAGAATCCACGGGGTGCAGCTGATTATATTTATAGGGCCCCCTTCGACACTGAACAGTTAATTTAATTTATATATTTTATTAATTAATATTAACATAATATATTAACTCTGAACTATTACCCAATTATTTTAAAGAATGAACATATTTGGCAGCTTATACTTTCACGTATTTGTACGTCTGGTCATGATTTGCAGCCACAATTATTCATAGACATTATCAATATCTATAAGATAACATCAATAATATAGTAAAATGTTGTCAGTGTTGACTGCAATGTTTGTATTTATAAGGTTGGCCAATGTCAATTTGTGTACGTAGCTTACCTTGCTTGTTTCCACCAGTTTATAAATATAGATCCATAGAAAAACCCGTCGAGTTAAGACTGTAAGGAGCAGTTTCATAGATTGAGTACGCCTCAAGTGCTGCTCGAAACCTAACATAACACAACACCTACCTAAACTCGCATAAGAAACTGGCCCATTCCATTTTGGTTTAAGTAGTTTTTTTAGAACCACATCTTACTAACCGTTTGAGATGCATGGCTATGCACTATATACTAACTACACAAATGTACTAGATATTAGGCAGGTTGAATTGAGAGGAAGTGTATCATCATTTGCGTGGAGGGGAATCGGCAAACCATTTAGGAAAAAAACCACCCTCCATACAACCGACCAGGATCTAGCCCCTATCTCCCCGTCTTCATCAGCCTAGGACCATGTGGTCACCGACGTGGGTTCATCTTGTAATAATTTAGTATAGCACCGCAATTGAGACGTACTCTAAACCGACTATGAAATCGGCCCTAAGTTTTCATTATATTGTTATTATTATTATTAACACCGCGTCTTACTAACCGTTCGGGTTATACGCACTTACGCTAATGTGTAAATGCTAGGGTGATTGTGAGTAGATGAAATGAAGGACCTACAGTTTAACATGGAATCCGAACCACGGTGGCGACCTGGCATTCCATTTTCATTATAAACAGAATGAAAATATTATAAAAGTTTTTTTCCATAGCTAATATGCTTATATGGTCCCTATCTTTACCAAACTTACCGCCTTTAACCCTAGAATACTATCGTCATTGTATAGCGATGTATTGCTGCCCATACGTAAATCTAACGTAATAACAGATAAAACATTTCTTAAGTTTCAAACGCGATTTGAGTTTAATTTTAAGTATTTTTGGTACATAAAATCACAAAATCAAAAGAATCAAGGTTTTTTTAAAAAAACTGTGTAAATACAATAAACGTTGGTATAGTTGTTTTTTTGTAGGGGGGAGAACTATCTAGTTATTAGTAAAAAAAGAAATGAAATTATTTGTATTCAACCAATTTGTAACAACAGCTAGGCACAGATACTTCTGATGTTCCCCGCAAATCTCAATACTATTGGTATGTAAATCTGGCTTCTACTTCCAGATAACGTAACGTCCAAGATGCATCATGACGGTTAGTTGTTGACAGAGAGTTTTTAATTTTATTTTTTTAACACCGTGTCTTACTACCCGTTTGGAGTATACGCTTATGTACTAATTACGCAAATTGTTTTTTAGGAATTAGGAAGGTTATATTTAGAGGAAGTGTACCCGAATTTGTGTGGGGGAAGAGTGGAAAACCATTTTGGGGAAAACAAGTCTCAGTACACCCGAATGAGATTCGAACCTTGATCTCCCCATCATTGGCAGATCTATTGCGAGATTAGCGACTTAGGCCATGCAACAACAGAAGCGGATGACTGACAGTAATTGGAGGCAAAGCTCAAAGGAGGGAAGGCTCGCTTGGTGGAGAGTGGAATGAATTTCTCGGGCACTACACGTATTTTGTACATAAGATAGCATTCTAGGGTTTAAAGCAGAGGTGGGCCCAAGGGCCATATGTAAGGCCTCTAGCGGGCCGCATGTGACGAAAATCTAAATTTACTAAATAATTAACTTTATTTTCACACACAAATGCATTTATTAGTTATATAACTACCGTAGTTACCGTAAACATAAGCTTAATGCTTGTACACGTGTAGCATTACAGATGAGCTTGCTCATTTGTTCAAATGTTCAAAAAAACGCACTGTTTATTTATTGAATTTGTCAATTTTTTTTTAGTAAAATCATTAAAGTTTTAAATTGTAGTTGGGCTGCATTTGTGGGTGGGTCGCATAAACTAAAGTCGTGGGCCGTAGGCTGGTTTAAAGAGAATACGACGGACGATATGGGCATGTGTTGTGCCTGTGGCAATACGTGAAGATCTACAAGGAGATGTTTTGATTACTATTGGGTCCTCCCAAAATAAAAGGGGCCTGGGATAAATTGCCCCATTTGCCCCTCACGTTTTGGATATATCTTTGCCTTTCTTATGTGTTTCGGTGACCTGGTGGTCTAGGGGTAAGGTGTCAGACTTCTGTGCTGGCGGCCGGGGTTCAATCCTCGGTCCCGGCACAGATTTATCTGATTTCCAAACCCTTCCTTCACCTCTGACAAGACATCTTGTGAATGTGGGGAATGCCAGGCCTCCACCGTGGTTCGGATTCCACGTTAAACTGTAGGTCCTCCATTTCATCTCACAATCACCCTACCATTACACATTAGCGTAAGTGCGTATAACCCGAACGGGTAGTAAGACGCGGTGCTAATAATAATAATTATTATGTGTTTCTATAGATTTGGTTCAGATCCCTCTTTTTTTTTTTCGAATAGGAATTTTTAATCTCTTAATTTCTCAAATTGGTATGACCTACCTTTTGTACATGCATACCATGCATGCATGCCAACTCACAACTCACTATTGCCATCTGGAATATTCTAGAAGCAATCATTTTGCAAATTATAGAAACGCGTGTGGCTTACTTAAGGCTATTATTTATCATAAAGGGCCAGTGATGTTAGTAATGGCTAGCAGCTACTTAAAATAAAAGAGAATTGAACTTGGTAACTAAACCATTGTCAGTTTGAAGATCAGTTGCTATTGTATATAGAGGAAAATTACCCCTGATTTAGATGATCAGGTATAAACTCCAGTCCTAATAGGGCCCCTTCACGATCAGTCAGTATGCATCAGTACACGGTCAGTCTTTGTGTCAGTATTTTTATCAGTCTCAGCTCCTACATGAAACGTGCAACAACATGGACGATAAGAAAAAGTCGGGGGCAGTCTATGTTTGCTACTGACTGAAGGAAATACTGTCAATCGCGCGCACGCGGGCAGTCATACTGTCAGTATTAATTATTACTTTATTAATACTGACAGTCTTGACTGATCGTGTAAGGGCCCTATTAGGGTAATTGAAGCATAACCTTTACTGGTAAGCTATCCCTATATCCCGGTTCCTTATGGAATACGACTGAAGGGTTTAGAGGATGCTAGTTCGATTCTAAGCTCATCTGGTTACTATGTAGGCTATGAGTTTATTTTGTTAGTACCATTATTCTAAGTCCTGGTGTTTAGTATTTAGTAATAGGTGTACTGGCTTAGTCCAAGTTAGCTATATTCATATTGTAGGTATTAGTGTGATTGCTAAACTATTGTGTGTATAGTGTGATTGTCAAACTATTGTAGGTATGGTGTGATTTACAAACGATGGTAGATATGGTGTGATTGCCAAACGATTATATGCATAGTGTGATTGCCAAACGATTGTATCCATAGTGTGATTGCTAAGCAATGGAATAATAGAGTAATTGCCACACGATGATGGGTATAGCGTGATTGCTAACCAATGGCAAGCATAGCGATTGCCATACGATGACAGTTATAGTGTGATTGCCACATGAATGTAGGGTATTAATAATTGATCGCTTTAATATCGTAGTTATAATGTGATTACCACACGACGGCAGGTATCTAAAAGCTGTCAAAATGTATAGGGTTATTGTCATATATATTCATGTGTTAAATAACATGTGATTCACCTGACAAATAGTGTCAATATTGATAAAATAATAATAATAATAACAATAATAACACAAACGTTTATAAATAACGGATTATTGTTAGTATGTTCTAAGCTTACCGTAGCTCCATGATTACTCTTGGTATATAGGTCACAAGCTTCAGTGTGCCTATGTCTAGAAAGACCATTAATCAGACCTCGGTATTTTTTCACCCCGCAGAGGAATACAAGACACCTGCTCCGAACGCTTACGCCCCTGAGAACTCCAGAGATGGGACCAAGACCCGGGCCCCAGCTTGGAACCACGCCTACCGGACCAACCTGATCAAACAAGATCATACACCCGGTCCTGGGGCTTACGACCATAAGCCCGGTTTCGGAGTCAGGGTCCCCCACATGCAGTCCGCCCCACAGTACACCGCGTCAGTGCCCAAACTACTGTGAAGTCATACACGTTCATCGGAAAACAAGCGCAGAGCAGAAACGTAGTTGTCATGACAAGATACAAAACAATCGCAAGATTTTAGCCCCATCAACGCGAGACACTCTGTTTTAGTTAAACTAGTTTCAGCTTAGTCGACTCTGCTCTAAAATGTATGCTTTTGAGACCCACCGAATCACATCAGGTTTAGATAGCTCGTTTTTAAAGCGTGGGTATCGATGTTTTGAGTTGAACCACGATACAACTCTATCATTTTAAAGTATTAACCGTGACAGTAATCTCAAAGATATGTTATTCCACCAGCAAATATAATATGTTGATAAGCAGATGTTTTTACTTTGTAAACATATATTTATGCTCGCTTAGAAGTTGCTAAGACAAGTCTATTCTGCTCTATTTTTCGGTAAACGTGTGAATTAAGCTTAATTATTTTGCTAAATCGGTTCCACTGACATACGAGTCAAGGGATCGATTCTTCGAGAGGGAATAAAATGTTTCACTGTGAACTTGGGCTGATTTCCACCCTTAGTGGGGTAGATTATTGTTTGGTTTATTAGTACGTTCAACGTCAGGATTAATAATGGTATGACACCCACATTGGTGGGCACACAATCTAAGGCGTCAATCTTGTAATATAATGTTTTGATAGTGACGGGGAGGTCAAGGTTATAATCTCAGACGGGTACACTGGAAGCAGTTGACCCCTCATCTTTACACGATATTTTAACCATCTTCCTCATCCTTACCCATTGGATTAAATGCTTACTATAATTGATGTTTAAAGTAACAATTAAAAATGAGTAAATTAATTCAAGCCGCAGTAAAATAAATAATGAGAATGCAGCCAAATGATTCAAATAGAGCTGGCTAGACAACGCTGTAAATTACTGCTTAGTTATAAAGTGGAACTCATTTCAAGGTCGTGTCGCTGACGAATAGTCCTGGGCTCATAATTCTGGCGACAATTTACAGCGAAAAAGTGGCTACATAGGCAGTATTGTGTCCCATAATGGATAACGACTCAGTAGATAGCGAGCACCTCATTATTGAGGTAGAGAAATATCCATGTTTGTATGACGTTATGTGTGGAGAGCACAAAAATTGCGATTTGAAGTTGCAATATTGGTCTAGCGTAATGTAAGCTCTAGCAGGATATGCTTGGGATGGATTCAGTTTTGAAGAAAAACCTCATTTGGTAGTCAAACGAATTTATTGACATTAAATAATAATCAAAGAATTATATAGGGTAGCTACAGTTTAACTTTTTCATGACGTAAAACAAACTACTCATATGTTAATCGGTTACTAATGATAGGATGAATCCACCACTTTCTCTCTCTCTGTCTAGGCGGTGTCGACGTCAGACAAGTAACATGCAAAACGCAATTTGGCATTAGGATTCATCACCTTTATTTCATTTTCACAGCTGCACAAAAAAGCTACTTGTTGTTAGCGTAGCGTGAAGAAGCAGCACTACAGCCGTCGTCTGGCCACCCACATGCTACAATTTGTAGCAGATTTATTTTACAGCTCGTATGGCTGTAGCCTAAAGCCTGTTCAAATGCACTAAGAAATAACAGTATATATATATATATAAATGTGTGTGTGTGTGTGCGTGTGCACGTATGCAGTAGTTATTCAATAATTCACACCTCTCTTTAGTCTTCTAATACGTCGCAATTAGATCCCAAATGTATTTCTGCCTATAGAGCTGCTCAGTGTGCTGTCTAGTAATAATAAGTATATTGTCTAGCCTAATGCAGAGAGTTGGAACCCGGGTCTTGATATAATTGTATTATAATATAACAACTAGTTCTTCAAAAGCTTTGTAAAAAGACAGTCACGCTGAGCTCATTTTTCTCCTCTTCCAGATTGGGCCGCCCCATTGACAAGGACATCATCCGGTCTCCCGGCCCCGCCAACTACAGCGTCACCGACCCCAGCGTTTACAAGCCTAAGGCACCTAATTATTCTCAAAAGGGCAGGGACTACCCACCCGACTCCAAGAAGATAGACGCCGCTCTAAGGGCCATCGACTATCGCGCCGGCAAGAGACCTCCGGCGTGGGTGTTTGGAGACAAGCACTCACCCTACCTCACCCCTCTGATCCTGCCCGAGGATGACACCTACCCCTCCCCTGTCGTGCAGAAGAAACATCTGAAAGGCCCGTGCCGCCCTAAACCTCCACCCGTCTGCGAGAAGAAACCCTGTGTATGCAAACCTACCAAGGTCGTGTGCCGCCCCATTAAAACCTCTTCTTGTAACTGATAACTGAGAATGAAATGCTTGACCTTAATCTACCAGGGGATTCCCTCCTCCCTCCTCTTGAAAACTGGTGATTCCATAAGATGGAGATTACGATTAAGGTGTTTCAAACCCACCTTGGACCATGAAGAGCATCCAAATGGCTTATCTCTATTATAAGGAGATTTTTTTACACATCGTCAACTTGAGGGCACATAAGGCGAGCATGACACTAAAATGAATCCAACACCCACCGATCCTGAAACGCCATCAAACGGCAGAGAAATTAACAAATAAAATTTTACAGAACTAATATTTGAGAATCCCCATTAACCTACGTACCCGAAATCTTAAGAAAAGTTGACGCAACAAAACTAAGATATTACTCATGAAATACAAACTAAATCCTTATGTTTAACAATATAAATAAAATATGAACCTAATCCTGCAACTTAATGTGAGCTCTATCTTATCATTGCAACTATATTAAGCTACTAATGAACTTTCCATGATCTCCTCTCAAGCTGCACATCTTACTACACGTCAGGGATATCTGCACATTTTCCATGGTGGGGGACAGGAATAGGACTGTAGGAACGTAGATCTTAGAGAGAGTTACCACCAGGTAAGGCTGACGGACCAGGGGCACGGGCCTGTAGGGTCAAGGGTGAATGTTAACTATGATATCCTTGTCCGAACGATTCTTTTCCCTCTGTTTTCCCACCCCACTTTCCGACCGGTGTTTTATGCCTCATAGAAGATAGTATTGGTTTGCTTATTTAGTGTGTTAAAAGGTCTAAATTACCTTTTTATTTATCGCGTAGCAGTTTTTGAGCGGGCAAGTAACATTGGTCGTCAGGCAAACCTCAGCAAATTGTCCATCACTTTGCTCAACATAGCTCGTCTAATTATTTCCATCCCCCACTATATATAAATTATATATTCTTACAGAAAAACACCTCTAATTTTATTTTCAATAATCTTAAAAATTCCTTTAAGTAAGCACACAGGCCACTCTCATATAAGTGTGTTTTGCCAATGATAGAGAGGTTGGGGTTCGAATCGATGACGGTGATTTTCCTTAAGTAGTTTCCCACTCTTTATGAAAATGCGGTTACAATTTCACTAAATGATACTTTCCTCTTCCTTAACTTATTAGTGTAATTCAATGTGGGTAGCTGTGATGAGGACTGTCTTCAGTGTACGCATGATCTAATGCGTTACTATCACAGACTAGACTGCCAAATACGGGGAAATAAAGGCTCGAATCTTGATCGGATGTGATGAGGGTGGTTTTTCCAAAATAGTTTTACCCTTTCCCTCTACGCAAATGCGGATAAACTTCCTCTAAAATATAACTCTTCCTCATCCCTTAAACCAGTAACGTAATTCGTACATAAGCGTATAACCCGAACGGTTAATAATAAAACACGGTTCCAAGAAAACAGTTAAAGTAATTAAAAGCTGTTCAAAAAAGTTGAAATCCTTAAGCTAGGAATGTCTGATGTGCCAACATAATTGTTTTTTTTTTTTTTCGTATGTCATAAGAAAATTAAAAGATGTGTCATGGTATAAGCCTTATATCTCTCATGCCAGGTCACCACCGTGGTTCGGATTCCACGTTAAACTGTAGGTCCTTCATTTCATCTCACAATCACCCTACCATTACACATTAGCGTAAGTGCGTATAACCCGAACGGGTAGTAAGACGCGGTGCTAATAATAATAATTATATCTCTCATGGATATGATTTCCTATAATCAATGTGATTATTACAATGGCCATTGATAATATTATATCTAGCACATATTTTCATTAGTATTATTTGTTTGCCACAGAACTAATAACATCAACACATCTTATGTTCTCTACAACAAAGCATGTATGTAGGATCAAATCAATCTATGTTGAGCTGAAAAATGAAATGGATTAATAATTTGATTTAAAAAGTCGATAGCAAGCGGTTAGGGGACGGGTGAAGGCACTGGATGCCATACAAAATTCTTACTAATTCAAATTGCTTTCAAAGAATCTATCAAATACTCATTTTTATTATTTGTTATTTGAATAGTTATTTTAAATGGTATCTATACCCTATTGACAAATTTTGATTGTACATAACACATAAAATAACTAGTTTCTATTATTTTTTTAAATGGTAACTCGCCTCAACCATTAGAACAACTCCTATTTAGAAATTTCGAACTTTAAGACATATATGGTTATCTGGAGTTTTCCTTTTACCTGCTTGCCAAATTTAAATTGTGTACCACACCTACACATTTTTTTAACGCCTTTCCCCCCGTTTACGAAAGTCTTAATCAAAAAGTTAACATTTTCATTCTTTAATATTAATATGGAATTGTAATTTTTAAAATCTATATGCCACATTTCAGTTTGCTACCACATTAGAAAGTAGTTGCTTACTATTAGTTTTTGTAATTTTGAGCACCCCCCCATACCCCTTTTTATCTAATTCAGTCTAAGAAATTTCAAATTTTATAATTTAGTTCTCTGAGATTGTTTCTCTACCTGGCTGCCAAATTTTAATTTTATATTTCATATAAAAAGTGTTCTAATTATAGGCTCTTATTTCCCGAGGCCCTATTTTGAAATCCAAGATTAAATTTCCCAATCTTAGATTTTATGGTTAAATGAACAACTTCCACTACCTTCCTGCCAAGTAAAATTTTAAAGTTTCCAGGGCCTAAGTATAGGGAAATACGGTCACGAGTCAGTCAGTCCCACACCTTTTTGCCCCTCTACGCCCTCTTAGGAGAATAAATTTAAAAAGCCTTCAAAAGTTCTTACCCAATTTAAAAAATCAACCTCTCTTTAAATTTCAAGGCTCTATGTCCACTGGTTCAAAATATACATCTGTGAATTTTGAAAACGTTCAAACCCCTTAAAGGCAATATTTCATATTTTCAAACATATTTGATTATCTGGAGTTGTTCTTCCTGCCTGTCAAATTAAGATTGTATACGACTCTTAAGGGTGTCACATGGGGGAGCACTGAAAGCATTGCAACTGTTTAGAAATTCTGAATTATTTACGAAGTGGTTTGATATTTCTTAAAATGGTTTTCAACAAAATTTTGGCTAGGTTTTGACCACTTAAAGAGTTTAAACTTAAAGTTTAAAGTTTAAAAAAAGTTTGGTAACTTATACAAAACTTTAAAAAAAACAATCTCGCATTTGCTTCAAATTGTTCTGCTGTGACCCAATCAAAACACGACTTTATTTGATAGAGGAAGTTTAGTTATAGGTCTCTATGGTTTTACTTTAATCTCAAAAGTACAAATACTGGCGTAGTTGAATTGTTTTAAATTTAAACTTAAAATTTAAACTTTATAGCTAGATAGGGACCTGTTGATAGCAATCGCCTACATTTTGGTGAAAACCATATTTAAAAATATAAAACCCATTCTTAAAAAATGCGGAATTTCCAAACGCATAAGAGGCCCTCCCCATGTAGCACCCTTACTAGCTATTCTTCTGTTTACCTCCTTCACCCACCACATATTTCCCGGAGTGTCATCTAAAAATTTAAGGTTTTCAGACGTTTATTATTATTTAGAATGTTCCCCTACCGCACCTTCCAAATTTTATTTTTATACCTCATTTAATTGTTTTTTCTCTAATTATAGCCCTCCCCTCAATTTCCGGGGCCTCCTTTTGATATTTCATGTTCTTAGATTTTTATGGTTATATGGGGCAATCCCTCTATCATACTGACAAATTCCATTTTTCCGGCTTTTCTGGGAGCAAGGTTTATTTTCTGGACAGATATACTTTTAGATTTATAGAGATGCCTATAATAAATAGCAATAACAATATTTTATTAATGTTGATTGAAAAAAAGTTAGTTCCTACCAAAACCCTACCATACATGATTTTTACTATGCCTACAATGTTAGTTATTTGAATATTTTGACCTGGTCACGTCACAGAATCACGCCACATAGACGAAATCTTTACCATGATCACATCTCCCTCCATTCTTCACAACATATTCATGGCCTTGAGCTGTGTTGGTTGATCGGCGGTAAAATATCAATTATTAAAAGTGGTCGACAAACAGGTGGGGGTCGAAAAGTTATTGAAAGCAAGTTTTACGTATTTCTTTAGCGACTTCAATGACCCAAACAAATAAATTATTGCCACAGTAGTTACGTTTAGTATAATTTGCTGCACATAGTAATCTCGTCAGTTCTTTAATGGGTTTTGGTGGGCTGGGTACTTCTTTTGACCCCAGGCTACCAAT
Organism: Timema monikensis; assembly: GCA_902151445.1. Lineage (NCBI taxonomy): Eukaryota > Metazoa > Arthropoda > Insecta > Phasmatodea > Timematidae > Timema > Timema monikensis. The sequence continues at coordinate 59,312 of CABFVZ010000098.1, forward strand.
AAAATTCTTCCACCCACCTCCCTCAGATAGAGTGCATTATAACTTCCCTCAAATGGGTACTGATTTTTGCACCATGATTTCCCTCCCAAGGTGGATTGAGCACTGCTACCTTGTATTTACAATCAGACATGATAATTAGCCATCGCATGGTATGTTCATAATATTTTGTCACCTGTATTAGTACAATTCATCCACCATATTAATCCACCTCAGATAAGTTAATCATTTTTGGTCACCCTGTATTATGACAATGCATCCGTTACATTTGACCATCCCTCATTATTTTTGAACAACCCACATTGTGCTAATATATCATATTTGACCACCTCATATTATTACAAGTATTTTTGGTCACCCTACATTATGACAATATATTCATCATATTAGACCCCTACACATTATGTCCATTATTCTTGGCCATCCTAAACTATGTTCATTTATTATAATGTTGGAATATGTAAATAAATCCCTCATTACTTCTTACCACTCCACGTTATGCCCATTATTTTTGACCATCCTACTACGTAAGCACCCACTGTGTAATGTAATTCTATGTTACACCAGACAAGTAGCCAGAAACCTCTCTCGTTACATAGCAGACAATGGACCCACCTCTCCTTTACACTATTCGTGAAATGAAACCGCTCATTTCAAGGCACGGTTAACCTGATTTGAATATCAACAATAGCAAGAGAAATAATGAGAATGTTCCAGCAATATCTGTTCATCTCACTAAACTACTTCCTGTGTCTTATATTTGAATCACGAATTACAGGAACTTTCATTTTTATTCAAACTTATAACATCTTCATTATACTTTTATTTTTTCAAGAGAGTGCAACTTTAATTTTAGGATTATAAAAAATACTAAGTAGTTAGTACTTACGTCTCATTAGATTAAGTAGTCTCCTCCTTTACTTTACTCAATAAAAAAGAATGATCAAAATAATTTTAATAGGAAGGGCCTTTATGAAAATAAAAACTTTTTTGCTCCAAACTTTGATATCATTGTAATATTATTATATATTGATATAATTTTTTAGGTTACAGCTGCATATCACATGACTTGACATGAATACGTGAAGGTAGTTTTAGTAGCTTTATTAGCTATAAGATTCTTATGAAAATTGGACTGGAGTAGCATTTGCTTTCGTCTCTAATATTGTGAATTATTAAAGTTATTTGTGAATTCAGAATCGCTCTTATATTGTATTTGTTCTTATTTATTTAATAATATGTCACATTCATTGGAATTTAAACTAGATCTTTTGAAAGCTAGCCGAAGGGTTTCTGAATTTCTCACTCGACCCTGTAAAACTCAAATTTAGTGTTGACCTCATGGATAAAATGATTGACTTGGGACCCCATGTTAGTGGGTTAAAACCCAGCTGGGTCAACGGATTTTTCTTGAGTGATAAAAATCCGTTGTACAAATTCCTTCGGAGGGAAAGTAAATCCGTCGGTCCTATGTAGATTGTAGCATGTTAAAGAACTATGGAAAGTATGTTAAATACCTTTCCCGGAAAAATTGGTAGGCCCTTTCAAGCTCGTTCGTAGAAATTCAGGAAGGCAACTTCCTGAACTACCCTAGTGCATGGTATTTCTACCAGATTATGCAGGCAGTACTAACCAGCCAAAGGGTTGGGTGCGTGCCCGACTCCGGGTGGATATAAATCACATTAAACCAGCCTTCTGGTTGGTGACTTAATAAGAGAATCATTAAAGAAGGCTTACAAAATCATAAAAGTACATCTAACACTTTAATTATAAAGTTCACAGAAAGTTTAGCTATTGACACTCCTGAAGTCCATTATTATAGATTTTTACAGATCTCTCTGGGGGTTATTACTTACTTCACCCTACCACCACCCCTAAAACAGGGTTTACCTTCCACTTTCCAATCAGGTAAGGAATTAGTGATCTAGAGTTCTTTTATTTAAAATAAGATATCAGTTGGTAATGTCTCCATCTGTGATTGAAATGGTAATTTCTCTCCTCTTCCGTTGATATGTGAGTACATTTTTCTGTGATTCTACCTTTCTCGGTCCTATCCTATCAATGTAAATATTAAAATAGCCAGAAAGGGTAAAAATATATGGTGTGCACAAAAATACTAAAATACTATCTGTGGATTTAATTGATATGATTTAAACAATTTAGATCTGTACACTTTAGTTTATGAATGAATGGCTGGTCCTTTGAAGCATTAGGGGTCAATTATTTTGCAAATGCAGCATAAAGATTTAAAAAATGTAAATTGGAGATCAAATTAGCAAAGGGAGTTTCTATTATTTCAATACTAATTTTAACCCAAAATTAGATAATTGACCTCTTAAAATATTTTCAAAATTTTTTATGACTCATCGAAAGTAATATTTCCTTATTTTATCTGAATCGACTTGATTATATCAGCACACGACTTATAACCTAACTTAATTCTAGGACAGACACACCATCCAGACCCCATCCGTTAATTTATCACTGTAAAAGGAGAAAACTACATTTCACAAATGATAACTTTTTCGGACACGCTGGTAATTGAACACTGGACCCTCAGCTCAGTAGGCAGACATTGTACCGATGGAGCTAAGGTGTTGGACCTTATAAGAAATATTTTCGTGATTTAATTAATTATTTATATATATATATGTATATATATAAATACACTAATTAATGAATGTCTATGTAGTCATTCTAACAGAGGTAGTACACTTACCCCCGGAATCACCCTTGCCCCTCCAACCTTTTGTTCCCACCCCCACCCCCCTCATCCACATAATTAACTCTCACCTAGCACTCTATTTCACTTCCGGTCTCGAAACGGGAATAATACCCGTCTTGCTTTACATTATTTTTCCTATACGCGAGTGAACCCTAGAGAAAGCTTCGCAACACTTTCTGTTTACATTTTTTTCAAACGTAAAAAAATTACTAACGACTTAAATTAACACTGGTGATCACGTGGTCTAGAACGCTATACTCTCAACAAAATGATTGGTTGACGACGAAGAAGGTACGATTCCACTTTTGATATATTATTTCATTAGTACCTATAAAAATAACACTAATATAAACTAAAAAGTTATCAATGTTAACCACAAAAAAATAGTTTATTTTGTAAAATGTCCTTTATATGAAAATTGGACTGAATTTTATGCCACGCTTCAGCGATAGAGTTTTCCACGACCTACCTCAAGCGTGGGATAAATACATTATGTGATGTCACTGCCAGTCGTTCTAGAACCATTCATCATGGTCGAGGACGTGCAGGTAGCGTGACTCTCCCACCACAGGACATGGGTTCAATCACCATATCATGCACCTCACGATAATTCCTCTGTAATAGCATCTACAACAAGACTACAACTTTGTTACATCTTCAAGATCTTTAAGCATTTTGAGCTAGACTTCCGAATAATAGGAGATCGAGGTTCGAACCTCAGTCGGGTGAGCTGGTGTGGTTTTTCCTAAATAGTTTTCCACTCTCACTCCAGACAAATTCGGGCTCACTTCCTCTAAATCCAACCTTCCCAATTCCTAACCCATTAGCGTAATTATTACTTAAGCTTATAACCCGAACGGTAGTAAGACGCGGTGCTAAATTAATAATTAATAATAATTCAAGATCTTTAGATATTATGAGAACATATTTTTGCAACAGTACAGCTTTGTTGCAGCTATAAACTCTACAGACATTTTGAGAAAAACATTCTCAACAGGAGAACAATTTTACTTACATTATTATTTATTTATTTACTTACGGAATTATTATTGTAATATGCAATTTAAAAATATAGATATCAAGTCTTTTTTTTTACACTTAACTAATCCGTGTAATTCGGGTTTCCGATAGTTCGAGACGGGCCTGGATTCATTCAACTAGAACTATCGAAAATCTTCTCTTTTT
>CABFVZ010000098.1:63265-77949 GCA_902151445.1 Timema monikensis
TTTTTTTGCACCACGTCTTACTACTCGCCCGGGCTATACGCGTATGTATTAATTATACTAATGTGTTAGTGATGAGGAAAGTTGAACTCACAGGAAGTGCACCCCCGTTTTCGTAGAATAAAAGTGGAAAACCATTTAGAAAAAAACACGTCCCTCAGTCCGTCCAACCGGAATTCGAAACCTCGATCTCCCCGTCATCTACAGTCCCAGTCTATTGCGAGAGTGACACCTTTTAGAGCATTCAAACATTGAAGCGGTTCTATACTATATTGTACTATCAAAATGAAGCCTTCGAGATTCTTTCTTGGACTTGAACAGTACATGTGTATCGTCACACACACACACACGTGTGCGGGAGCATATAAACACTTCCGGACATCCTTTCACTTAGTTCGCCCTAGGAAATAACAAAAACATACAGAAGTGGTTCACAGTGTGAACAGGGGAAAAGGAGGGAGAGGCGGGGTGGAAAAACAACAAGTCCAGGGTATCTCGACCCTCATCATTTACAATCACTTGCTACGTACGATCGTCTCGAGAGATTTTCTTTCTCAAACTGGGTTGGGTTGTTTTTTTAATACTCTGTACGTGAGAGGGCTATTATGGTCCGAGAACAGGAAGCCAGAAGAGATAGTATCGGAGTAAGAACGCTGATGTGTGTGTATACGAGACTTATCAAACAAATTAACTGGTCACCTTTGGAGCGCTTCATTTCCTGGCTGTAGCTGAACTGATGGGGGAGGGGGTAGGCACGTATCAGATAGGATATGAGAACAAGGGCTACAGCTCAATTTTAATATAAATACCCTTTTAGAAAATACTAATGTCACCACCCCCTCTCTACACCAAAAACGTGGGCCTATTCTCTGTTAGGATGTGCTATGGCCGAGGATAGGGGGAGGGGATTGTGTTTACCTGTGTGGGTTCGTGATTGACGAAGACTTGATTTTTAAGGTTCTTATTAGTGCTTCTATCTCTAGTACAGACGTGATGTTGATAGTGATATAAGGTTGAAAGAACCTGAACAATATTCGGAAGCTTGTGACAAAACGAGGTATTGCTAGGAATAGCCAATGGCCTGTCTGAATCCTAGGTGGTCCCTACATGGTTTTTGATCCCTGGTACCCTGGGCTGGAGAGGTAGCCTTCTACTACAAATACTGATGAACCGGCGTTCTAACCCGTGTAGTCCCGATCAGCCACGATGGTTGGATACAGAATTTTTTATCCTGCCCCCTGACCTGGTTTCTGACTAAGGAATACTGACAATGTTTATGTGACCAACTCCTCCATTCTATGTGTTTACAGGCTAATCACAACAACCGGCAACACTCGTTTTGTCATTCGCAAACCATAACACACAATATTATATAAACAGGCTTTCCAATTTAGGCCGTGTGGTAACACTAACATACTTTTTTGTCAGACAACATTGATGATATTTTACTTTATTATTAGTGTTCCTTAACAGGTAGGCTATTGCCAAGGTCGTAACAAGAGGGAGGTTGAGGTCAGGGTTGACAGGACCCACACTGAAATTTGATGGATTTCCCATGAGGGGGAGGGGATTGTTTCATAATATATACATACGAAACATATTTTATTGACTAACGGTTTTGTAAGATTTTCGGCCGGGCCCCCCTTCCCCTTAGAAAAATTAACTTTCTACACCTTTTGTTATATATTTTTTGTACCACGTCTTATTACCCGTTCGGGTTATATGATCTTTGGGTATTGATAGTTAAAAAAAAAAATATTAATAACTTTTATATCCAGATGATTTTTTTAGCTTGGATCCAACACCATAATAATAATTAATATACTTTGAAGAGTAAACCATGAGATGTGATGCTGGAGGAGAATATATAAGTTAAAGTGTGAAAATAAGGTGAATAATGAAGAAGTTATAAGAAGATTCAATGAAAATATAACCATTCTGCAGGTGATTTTGCGAAGCAAGCCCAACTGGATGAGCCGCGTTATGAGAAGAAATTGTTTGTTGAGTGACGTTGAAAGCAAGGTGGAAAGGAGAAGGGGAACAAGAAGACGACGAGTGCAACTGATAGATTACCTCAAACAAGGAAAGAAGATTGAGTTTCAGAATCTAAAAAATAAAGCTGCTCATAGGAAATGATGGATAACTCGATTTGGAAAAGGATTTAGCCCCGTCGAAAGACAGAACACCATATAATAAGATAATTAGGAGTAACATAGTATGTACTTTTCACTAAGACCTATAAAACATAATATAGTGGTGCTAAGTGATTTCAAAGTAAAACCATGTGCTTAATAATTAAATTGGTTAAAGAATTTAATCATTTTTGTTTAGTATTATTTGTACAGAACAATTTACATAGGAAGATTCTTATCTGAAATTAAAAAAGCAACTATTTATACTTTCATGTATTCATACACCCAGACTAGTCATGTGATCTTCAACTGCCACGTTTGATAGATATTATCAAGACCTATAAAATAATACTAATAATTTGGTAAAATCTTATCAATGATGCCCGCAAAAAAATAGGTTTGTATTTCATAAAAGGCCTTGCTTTGAAAATTGGACCGTAGGTAGCAAACATTTATTTAATTTATAGGCCTATATATGTATTGCCAACAAACAACAAATATTGCTTTCGGAGAAACTAGTAGCAACATTTGATTTGCTGGAACTTGTCAAACTAGTTGATTCAACCTTGATAATGAGCCCGATTTCATGGTCTAGAAAGCATTTCCTTAACAACGCAAAAGCTAGGGGTCATAAAGAGCACATGTGATTCCAATCAAGCAGTAAAATATTCCACTAACGTCTCTCTTCTCACTAGAGCAAGGCCGAAGAACTGGATCTCCCGGTTCAGAAAAAAAAATAAAAAACTTAATTAAGTGACAATTTGGTGTCAGGCATCTTTTCACCGGCTTTACTTGACTTGACTTAATTCATCACAAGTTGTACACATATATACAGAGTGATCTTACCTGTTTCACTTAGGACAAAAATGTGTTTACATTTCCTGTAACTAATTATTTTATTTTTTCGCACCGCGTCTTGCTACCCATTTGGGCTATAAGTATGTGTACTAATTACGATAATGTGTTAGGGATGAGGAAGGTTACATTTAGAAGAAATGTATCCGTATTTACGTAGCGAAGGAGTGTAAAACCATTTAGGAAAAAAAACACCTCATTAAACCTGACTGGGATTCGAGCCCCAATCTCCTATCATCACAAATCAGTATCATATGAGAGTATTTGTCCACTGTAGGGGTTGTGAGATAAATAAATTAGATTGATTGGTTTATTATTTTGTTATTGTTACGTGCAGTAAAAGCGCTATTAACGACTAAATATGAATGCTAGAAATTGCCAGAGTAGATTTAAATTAAAAAAAATGCAAGAGGAAAGGAAAGGGGGAAACCAGTGATGGATCACACGTGTGATATGCACCTTTACAAGATACGAACCCCGTCCTGCCCACATCCAGCAATAATATTTTTACTAATTCATCCACCTCCTGCTTTGGAAAGACGGAGAATTTTTTTTTTTTTCCATCTTCCGGAAAAAGTGTTGAGGGTAACTTTCTTTTTTACTCTCCCGTCTCTTTTTTTTTATCTACGTAATCATATAAAAGAACCAAGATCTGGTTTGCTCAAGGCCGCGAGGTTTGGAGATGGTTTGAGTACCGGGGAGCGGACAAGGTCCTGAGAGACTTTTCGAGGTCAACCGAGGCCTCGGGTCAACCCGACAATAGTACAGTCTGATACAAATATAGCGACAGTGTTTTAACTAAAGTGAGGGGGTGTAGGGGACGGGAGTGAAGTGTGTTTGCAATTTTTATATAACAAAACATTGTTTTGTGCAAAATAAATAAAATATCGCTTCAGTATAGAAATATAGTCCAATTTTCTTTGCAAACTGATATCAATAGTTGTTGAATATCTCTCATGAGCATAGCGGCATTAGATGAGAAACTTTTTAAAAGAAGAGAAAAAATTGTGATTAAATTCCAGGACATCTTTTACAGATATTCAAGAACTGTGGATATCACCATGTGAAGAAAATTAAACTCTATGTTTGTATTGGAGCAATATTTGATTTATTTTGCTCAAACGATATTTTGTTATAAAAACTGCAAAAACCCTAACCTTTTCTCACGTAGCCTACACTCCGACCCTAAGAGCACTTCCTAAGTAACTGAGCTATTGCCAATCAAATGTTGCACTTAGGTTAAATATTGACAAAGCTTTTATCAGTACATGAGTTTGGTGATTACTCGAAAGAATAAAAAACTACTTTCTACTACACTAGACCTATACACAATACAGATTTGTAAAGCAAAGTTTAAAAATTGATATTTTCCACCTTAAAATTAGTCCAAAAATCCACTTATTTCAGTTGATCATTGAAAGCTAATTCTCAGGAAAAGAAACGTAACCGAAACAGGAGGGTAGAATGGATGTTTGTGAATCGAATGATGTAATTTAATAGGAGGGGTCACAACTCACATTGTATTGTAATTTATATTTTCCTCCTCCCCTGTTTGTTCTCCTGCTACTAACAACTACACACAGTTACGTTATAAGCCAACTTGGTGTCTGGGAATCTCTGATCAAACTTTCTAACAAACTAAATAACGGCTTACTTGGGCTGAATCTGATGAGAGATTTCCATTGTTGTTTTTTCCGCCATGTTTCATTACCCGTTCGGGTAATACACACTGTACATTATTTACTTTAGTATACTAGTTATGGGGAAGGTAGAGTTGGGAGTAAATGTAACGGAATTTGTGTGGAGAGAGAGTGGTAATTTAGCAATAAAAACATCTTCAGTTAAACTCAAACCGGAATTCTAACTCCGATCTCCTCGTTACTGGCAGTCTGGGGTAGTCCATAAACCACGTAACGCTTTGAGGGAGGCGAGGGGGGAGGGGCGCTCTAATGTCTACATGCTGTTACAAGGGGGGAAGGTGGGGTACATTAAAGTGTTACGTAACACAGATCTTATACTCAAATTTTAATGTTCAAAAATAATATTCTTGTTCATGTTATCACCTTTGATAAACATACTTATAGATAACTTCCAAATATCTGTGGCGTTGAAAATGTAGCTTCTCTTACTTTTAGTCTTTAAATATTTCGAATGCGCGCGGGTGTTTGCCCGAGACTTTAAACGCCAAGCACATTAAAAAACACATAATTTCATACGCATGACAGTGACATGTTTATACTCACCACACTTGTTTAAATTTGTCCAATCTACTAACCCCCTCACGTGCTTTTAGTTGAAAAGCAGCTGTCATTCGAAGCGGCCTTAATGTATAAGTACAGTTGAGTTTGAGTATAATTATAGATTCCTACTGCACATTCTTTTACATAGGCCGTGAATAATCGTTTGTTTCTGTACTAAAACAAAAATAATTTCTTCAAAAAGAGAAAACGTGTTTATTGATTGTGTATAAAAAGCTATATCCAGNAATTTAAGAGTCTCAAAAAGAAGTAGTGACATGGAAAGAAGCAAAAGTAAAATATTTATCTCAAGGCAAGTTTGAGGAGTCCATCAATAGTGTTATTTCTTCGTAACAACAGCATGTTATGAAAATTAAAGCTTCAAATATCATTAATTAGTTTCAAAAGGTAGGTGTATTTAAGCCTATACCTTTTCCTTTCTGATAAATGAATGTGTATGTATATTTAAATACAACTATTATACACCCGTTATGGTGGCCGCATTGTCTAAATTATCATTCTCTCAGTAGACTAGACAGCCGATGTTGGGGAGATAGGATTCGATTACCAGTCAGTGATACTGAGGATTTATTTTCCTAAATGGTTTCCCGCTCTCCCTCCATGCAAATGCTGGTAGATTTTCTTTAAAATTCTACCTTTTTAGTATACATCTTGTAGGGTGGTATAGTCAAATTGTAGTTATTCTAGTTATTTTTATTATATTTATCTAATCGTTTTAGAGAGAGAGTATAAAACCATTTAAGAAAAGCCACTGAGTATACCCGACTGGTATTCGAAACCTAATCTCCGCTTCATTGGCCATCTAGTCTTTTTTGAAAGTGAAGCCAGGATCCAGAATCAATGTTGGAACGAAACATGAGTCTAGGTATTGATAAGTTAACTAAAGTAAAATTGTAGATTAATCCAAAATATAATTTAGAAAAGTTGTATGCCTAGAATTGTTCAAATATGATAATATTACTATAAAAAAAAGTGCACAATATTAATAAAGATGTCTCCCCACAGTGTCAAGCATCGTATGTGGGCAATTTAACATCATCATGTAGCGCCTCTACAGAAAAGGACCAACCTACTCAGCACATAGTAGTGCAGTCCTGGCTCTTACTCAGATCTCAAGACTGACATCCATAACATGAATATAACAGAGGTTTTTCCTGATGAACCTGAGGAATTAGAGACCGACGTCTTTATGTCTATATAAATAATAATACTCTCTGAAATAATTTATAATCAGGATTTAAAATGGATTTTAAGAAGTATTAAATCTGAATCCCTCCTTCAGTATCACAAAACATCCCTATGAAAAAATGACATTCATTCTTGGTGAGAAAAGTTACGTAACACAGGTTAGAGGCTAGGCTAAATGTCTATATGGTGTTACATGGAGGGACGGGGGGGTAGATAAAAAGGTAAGAAAAAAGCATTACATGGTTTATGGATGACCTGTGACCTAGTCTATTACGAGAGTGATGCGTTATAGCCAGGGGTGGGAAAACGTTTTAAATTGGATGGCAGTACACTTCATGTACAGTACATTTTGCCAAAATATGATAATACGCTACCATAGATAGATCAAGAGCGGCTATTTTTATAACGTAATTCCTTAAAAATAATGATTTTTTTTTAAATTAACCAAAATACAAGCCATTTTAAAATTTATAATTTATCAAAAATGAAGATACATATTATTAACAAATTGTATGAAAAGGTTACATTACAGTCTCCGGCCCTGGCATAAATCATTCGACCATTAGTGAGAATGTATTTGTATTCGTTGATCGAATAGCTAAATTTCACTCTTCTTTTTCAGTATTGTCAGAGAGAAAGAGTGGTAAAAATAATTTCAGTTTGAACTAAATATTAGATGCAAGGTAGAGAAGAATGAGTGATGACATCCACAATACGTAAAAGATACCATATTTGTTTCAATTTTTTACCTTTTAACTATTGTAAAAACAAAGCTACTGATGAGATTGTCACGACGGTCATCCATAGTCATAAAACAATAACATGTAAGTGTAGTTAGTATAGCATCAACCGTAGAACACGTGGCCGGGTAAGTTTAGTAAAATGCCTCCATCTCCTTCTATCATTCTACTATTCTTCCTCTTTTAATCGCTTCCATTCTTCTCTTCTTCCTTGCACACTTTCTGTTATCTGCTCGTATCATCTCTTTATTAGTCTTTGACGTAGTATTTTTTACCACATACTTCATCTCCATCATTATATTTTGTATTCTTTCCTTTTCCATTCTCATTACACGCCCATTTGCCCATACCATCTACTTGCTACCCCTACTCTCTCATGCACTCCCTGTACCTCACTCTTTCCCGGATAACTTCATTCCTAATGTTGTTTCTCCTCGTGACAGCTAACATGCTCCCCACAAACTTCATTCCACTTTTCTAACCTCTCTTGCATTCAATGCCAAGGCTTATGTTGTATAATGTGACTATGGGTACAAAGTGAACCCTATACGGAACTTCCGTACACTTCAAAGGCACTTCTCTTCTCCTTAGCAGGTTTCTTACACACCTATAGAATAACTCCCCCTGCTGCACTCTTCTTATTAGATCATCTCTATTTCCACCCTTCGCCTCAATCACGCTTCCAAGATATTTTACGTTTTGTGGGCTACCATCCTCAGCTCTACTCCATTCAGTAACTTTAAGTGTAGTGTTCTTCTAAAAATCGACAGTCATTAACACAAACATTCTATCAGAACATCCTTCTGAAAAGTCCATGAGGTGGATCATGTCAAAAAGAGGAACGGGTCTTCCTCCAATACAAAATGTTGATCTGAATCAAAATAATTTAAATGTAGTTGAAAATTGACACTTGATTATGGGGATAAAACCCGGGATTTTTGACTGAGCGTACCAAAGCTACACCACTTAGCATCTGATAGCTTAGAACTCTACAACCAAAATCATTAATGTCAAACTGAGAGTCGCCGGTGGCTGTGTTTCTACTACTGCTACTAGGTAGCTGACGATCCCACACGTCCAGCACAGACTCTGCCTCAAACTATGAGTGATATCTGAGTGTTAGACATTGACGAGGAAAATACAAAGGTACCGGGTTCGATTCATGTATCCAGCTGTCTTTTTCAATAAGATTTAGATGATTGTAAATGAAAGGCCAAAACCATTCCAAACGGTTATATCAATCCAAACTGGCTAAATTTTGTTTCTGATAAAGCAAAGCATTTTTTGATATTTTATGGTAAATCTGTTGTTTATTAATTCTTACTCTCTATTCTAGTAATGCATTTACATGAATTAAACAGTCTAATAGGTCAGGCTCAAGGCGATTGGAGCAGTATACGCCTGGAAAAGGGTTAATGGAGAAAATCCATTCTCATTGTAGTTAGGAGAAATCGATCCCAGACCTCTTTTTTAAAGCTTCAAACGTGTTAATTGCTCTCCAAAATTTATTTAAGTAAATTATTTGTAAAACCATTAGAAAGAACAATGTAGCACAATTTGAAGGAAGTCTTGTCAGACTCTGAAAAGTTCAAAACATGTCTATATTGTTAGCTTCTGAAATATTTTCAGGTGCTTAGAATCTAAATGTGAAAGCCAGATCAACAAAGTAGGTTTTGTTTGCTGCAGAATTCGTGAAAACGGGCTTGATTAATTATACTAATTATCCTACAATGGAGCCTAACAATTTGTTCTTCTGTCTCGGAGAACAATACAAGAAATGAGCAGTTTTCCATTTCAATGGTTTGTAGTGACTAATTTAGAGTTTTCTGCGAACATTTTTCTGACAGTATTGTCTTCACCTAAAAATTTATATTTTCTACGAAACCATTCAATGCTTGTACACTTGCAGAAAAGTGGCTTTGAAACTGCGTAGAACGTTAAGATACTTTTGATCAGCGTCCACCCATGAACCCAGAAAATATGGATTAAATATTTAATGTTTTTAGTTGTCTATATAATTCTTAGCACCACGTTTTACTAAAAGCTCGGACTATGACAAAATTATAAGTACCGATTAAATTTTATATAAAAATAAGCTGCTATAAGACTAACATATGTAGGTTAAGCATACCAATGTAACGGATTTAAACTTTTCCAACTCACATCACAATGGATAAGGCGCTAAAATTGTCAAGGCACACCTAACGGCTTTAAGGAGGGATTTCATCACTAAAAACGAGTATTAAGATTGTGTTTAGGAGCTAAATAGCTAAACTTATAATAATTGTGTTATTTTTAAAAACAATGTTGATCATACCTTTAAAAATAATTTGTTTTTCCAACCAATTTTTTCTCACGTTTTTTTTATCTCTCCCAAAACTCCTGCGGCATACTTATAGACCCTTCACGGCACACTTGTTGAAAAACGCTGCTCTAGTAGATCGTCGCTGAAATCTATTCAAACCTTTGTATTGGCAAAAGTTCTATAGAATTAGGAGTCACTCCATTCTCTAGTTAAAGGTTTACTCCTCAAAGGATATCAGCCGAGTCTCTAATTAAAGGTTTACTCCTCAAAGGATATCAACCGAGTCGCTAGTTAAAGTTTTACTTCTCAAAGGATATCAACCGAGCCTCTAGTTAAAGGTTTACTCCTCAAAGGATATCAACCGAGTCTCTAGTTAAAGGTTTACTCCTCAAAGGATATCAACCGAGTCTCTAGTTAAAGGTTTACTCCTCAAAGGATATCAACCGAGCCTCTAGTTAAAGGTTTACTCCTCAAAGGATATCAACCGAGTCTCTAGTTAAAGGGTTACTCCTCAAAGGATATCAACCGAGCCTCTAGTAAAAGGTTTATTCCACAAAACATCAACTTTCCATACATTTTACCCGCCTCGGTGGCGTAGTTGGCTAACGCGCTTGTCATGTTGAGCTCGACTGCTGAGGACGGGGAGATCGAGGTTCGAATCTCGGTCGGGTGAACTGGTGGTGGTTTTTCCTAAATGGTTTTTCACTATACCTCCACGCAAATGCGGGTTCACTTCCTCTAATTAAACCTTCCCAATTCCTAATCCAATAGCATAATTAGTACTTAAAGCGTATAACCCGAACGGGTAGTAAGACGCGGTGCTAAATATATTAATAACCATAAATTTTAAGCTTTGAGCTATTAATGTTATGACAAAACCTTTATTTTCACCCATACCATCACGATAACTTTAAAAGAACAACCTATCCCAGCTTTATTTGTTGCACCATGTCACCATAAACTAGAATTGAGTTGTTGTTATTAATTATTATTTTTAACCAAAGATTCCAATTTTATTTGACGATGTACAATAAATAATACATAAATCAGGGTTTCCATGGTGATCTAAACAAAGATTAATAAATGTACTGTACATATGAATCACTGAGCACAAAACAGAACAGCTGAAAATTCGATATAAAAATTGAGTTTTCGTTGGAAAATGCTATTTTTGCAGACATAAACTTTGAAATTAATTTTTGTTTGCCAAATTCAGTTCAGACTTTTTATTTGTTTGTATTTTTATTATTTATTTAGAATCGCATCTTACTAACCGTTCGGGTTATACGCTTAAGTACTAATTACGCTAATGGATTAGGAATTGGGTAGGTTGAATTTAGAGGAAGTGAACTCTCATTTGTGTGGAGGGAAATTGGAAAACCATTTAGGAAGAACCACCCGACCTAGTTTCGAACCTCGAGCTCCTCGTCAGCGGCAGTCTGGCTCAACTCAAAACTAGCGCGTTAGCCAACTACGCCACATAGGCGAGTCATTTTCTTGTAATTCCAACTATCGGAAATGGGCTTATCAAATTTGTATCTAAATATCGAATAAAGATGACAAGATTCTGATGTTTTTAACCACACAGGAAGAATAAACGTGAAATAAGGGGTTCATTTTTGTCTTATCTTATTTTGCTTTCCGTTTCTAAATTTACATCCCGTCCAAGAAATACTGACATAGTTTGACCTGAATATCTTTTCCCTATTCCTACACGAACATGCTAGTACACTTTCTCTAAATTTTACCTTCTTCATAACAACCCCATTGGTGCCCGGACAGGTAGTAAGACATGTAACAATGGGGGAGGAATGGGTTGGAGGTAATGCAAATACTTTGTCTCCTCTTAGTAAAATTAGAGAAAAGATTTTAATGACGCTACAAGTTTGAAAATTTTGAGTTTTCAGCTTAGAAAAAAATATTTACATGCCTTTGATTGGCCAACCAAAATATTTGACTACTATTACAGGTTGAATACCGATATTTATAATTTTTTTCTATTTTATTAAAGTGATCTTTAATCATTTAAAATAAAGTATTACTTTTTTTTATACTCCATTGCCACCCGAAATGTGTTCGTGTGCGACTAACTTCTTTAAATTCCTTCAACCATCTTAGAATGTATTAAAGTTTCCCATGGACAGACAAAGTATTCATTTAATTAAACCTGTAATCATAGGAAGAGTGGTTTAAAGGTCGAGATCAAATTTTCCTCGCTGTGATGATGTTTGTGGTCATTGACCTTCCTACTCAACAGTTGTTGAGTCGTGGCACAGCTGGTGTCAGTTTTTATAGTGCTCATCGTCTTCACTTAGTGTTAGCAAATAGACAACCATTCATACTCAAACTCAAAGGAGGCTAAGAAGACAGGTTTCCCGCGATCTCACAATATTTACCGACTAAATATTTCCCAACATGGAAAACAATCCTTTACAATGTGCTCTTAGTTACTCATTTCTTCAACTGTGAAATTTTGCAAGAATTTTTTCATCCTGGTCATTATGAATTATGTCCAGCCTGTGGCCGGGTCAGTTTAGTAAATTACCTCCTTTATCCTATTTTCATCCAACATTCTTCCTCCTTTATTTGCTTCCATTCTTTTTCCTATCACTTGCACAGTTGCTGTTTGTTATCTGCTCCTCCCATTTGTTTCTTGATCTACCTTGCGATCTTTTCCCCTACATACTTAATTTCCATCTTTCTCCTTTGTAATATTTCCCTTTTCCAGTCTCATTACATTATCATACCAGCAACACCTCCTTGCTTCCTCTACAATCTTATCTACTCCCTCCACCCCAATTTTTGGTCCGGACAACTTCATTCCTAATCTTGTTTCTCCTTGTGACAAGCTAAAATGATCTTCAAGAACTTAATTCACATTTATTCATCCTTGTTATTTGTCAAAAAAGATAGTAATATCTATAAGTATTGGTGGGAGCGTGTAATGAATGTCAGGATCATCTAGTCTGGCTTGGTTGGTAACACTGAGCTCAGGGGTTCGAATCCTGGCCTGATGTAGTGAAGGGGTTTTGTTCCTTTAAATGTTTCCGCACTCTCCCTTCTTATGAATTTGGGTACATTATTTCTAGGTGTATTCTTACTCAACCCTGCCCGATTGCCGATAAGTCTAGACGGGTAGCTAAACATGGTGGTAATGAAAAAAAAAGAAGAAATATTTCGGGAATATCCTCAAATAAGAGATAGAAAGAAACAGAAAAGACCAAGGAAAAATATGGAAAAGATTGTAACAGGCTACTTGGCTTGGTATTTGCTTGGTACTTGCTTGGTAGCTTATATAATGATGATGATGATGATTATAATCCTAAATATCTCAAGTATTTGAGAAAATGCAATGATTATTATTTATCTTATAATATAATTATATTATATTTTATTATTTTTGATAAATAAAACTCCATGGCGTCAGACCGCAATCGAGCCATACTGACTTAAAAGCCACCGTCTGTTGGCGAAGATAAAGTAATGTATTACATCATTTTGTCAATCGAATTATACAAAAAGTACAAAATATACTAAAAAGCAGATATTTATGATTTTTTTTAAGAAAGGAAATTCATGTTATACTACAAAAATTATTTGTAAGAGAAATTTTCAAAATTGATGAAATATGTTAAAAGGAAAAGCAACATTAAGGTTAAAAAACCTTAATAATACTAAGACAAAATATGAAAGGAAAAACATTACAATAACAAAAATTAACTAAGTTATTTTGAATCCATTCTTTATTATTATTAATAATAACTTAAGATTTTCTTATTAAAATTATAATGTTCTTCTAAAATTATAGTTTATTGTAAAAAGAATATAACGTTTAGTCCCAAATTATGTCACAAAACTACATAACATTAAAGCTGTTTGATTTAAACGTTTTAAATTTTATCTAGCGATGGCGTGTGTACAAATCTGAATAGCGATAATAATCGATAAAAGCCAGATACAAGGTTTTCCATTAAACTTTTTCTTGTAATTATTACCTTTCAAGGTCATAGCACAATGTTTGGCCATAAAATATTTAATAGAAGAGGGAAGCGTTAAACAAAAGATCACCGGGTACAAGTTATGCTCGAGGCTGCCCTGGAAGTGCAGTATAAAAATGAGTCCAAGAGATTGTGTAATAATATTTGCAAGCCAATTACACTGTCATCGTAAGAAAGACAGGTCGTTTTGTATGGAACGGTAGAACAAAAGAATGTAGAAAATTATAGTGTGTGTGATGTTCATACAATAAAGGTTTCGCATGGGCGTGGCTGTATGAGTAACTAGCTACATACCAACAGTTGATCTAGGAATATAAATGTGGTACAGTGTTGAAACAATGGTGACTATTTTGGAGTGGACCTGTTTCAAGAATTTAAATTCTACTTATACATAAAAATGCGTTGGTGTATGTCTATTACTTTTTCATGCAAAAACCACTTCAACCGATTATGCTGAAATTTCGCATGGACATAACTCGGACGGGCGGTAAAAAATTTAGGCCAATTAAAATTTGTATCCACTCTTATGTTTCAAGATAGCTTTTCCAAATACTATATTTTGACTCTTTTATGCAAAAACCAATACACTGATTGGGCTGAAATTTCGCATTGACATAACTCAGACGTTTGGTTAACATATATACTCATTTAAAATTTACGTCCACTCTTTTGTTTCAATATGGCGGCTACAAAACATTACTCTTGGGCCTATTATCAGCTTCTGCATATCGGCTCTTCATAGGACCAACTTTGGAATGATCTTAGGTATACTACTACTATACTATACTACACGTAATACAAAACTCCTCCTGTGTGAAAAACAGATTATTTGCTAGTACAACCCGCCTCGGGGGAATAATTGGCTAACACGCTAGTTTCGTGTTGATCCAGGCTGCCAAGTAAGTTACGGGAAGATTAATGTTAGAATCTTGGTCTGATTAACTGGGGTGGTTTTCCTAAATGTTTTTCCACTCTCCCTCGATGAAAATGTGGGTTCACTTCCTTTAAATTCAACCTTCCCAATTCCTAATTCATTAGAGTAGTTTGTACTTAAACGTATAACCCGAACGGGTAGTAAGATGCAGTGCTAAATAAATAATAAAATATTTAGCTAGTATAAATAATAATTAAGAGCATGCCAAAGTGGAAAATGTATCAAACTCACAAACAGTGGTGTAGTCAAGCTTTTATGTAAAGAACGGGTAGGGGGG
>CABFVZ010000098.1:88275-141610 GCA_902151445.1 Timema monikensis
GGGGGTGGGGGGGGGGGGGGGGGCTGGGTTATTCAAGCTTTGGCTTACTTCTATAGGCTTCTCTTCCTCGTTTGGCCACTCAGCATCTTCATTGCTGCCCGAAGTCCAATCGGCTTTCAATGCACCCTCCCTCAATTTTGCTCGTCTTTCTCTGTCTTACGTAAGCACTGCTCTGACCCCTCTACCCCACTTGTCAGCAAACATAAGTAAAGCTCGAACCCCCTTTCCTCCTTGAACGTTTACTATCTACTCTCGCAGTAGACTAGACTGCCGATGACGGGGAAATCGAGGTTCGAATCTTGGTCGGGTGTATAGAAGGTGGTTTTACCAAAATTGTTTTTCACTCACCCTTCAAGCAATTTCAGATACACTTCCTCTAAATATAACCTTCCTCATCCCTAAAACCTAACGTAATTAATACTGTACATAAGCGTATAATCCGAACAGGTAGTAAGACACGGTTATAAATATATCTATATTTTATTTCCTGTTGCATGGCCTAAGGCAGGGATTTACAACTGGCAGCCCGCAAAACATTTTTTTTTGTGGCCCCGGAAGTTTCTTTGAAAATACTGTGGTAAAATTAACGTTTTTTAACCGAGAAACAAAATGTTTTGACTTGACTGGTGAAAAATCCACGAAAGCTCCAAATGGTAATGTTCATGTTTAATTTCTTCCTTACATCTGCTGAATTATATTTACGTATCAAATAGAGGATATTTTAGTCGTAAACTTCGTTTAGTACGCAATTAAACATGTTTAAAATATCACTTCTTATTTCATTCACATTTAAATACCTCTTCTAGTTTGTAGACTAGACTCGTGGATTCAATTGCGGCCCTCGGCACTTTAAAATTGAAACCCCTGGCTTAAGCCGTTACTCGCCGTTACTCTCGTGTTGAATTGGATGGTTGGTAACTGGAGATTGGTACTCGAATCCCACTCGGGTGTATTGAAAGTGATAGATTTATTCGCAAAATTAATCTAGGATTCTTGATGGTAAATTCATTTTGTCGTGCCAACAATATATTCTATCTTCATTGCGGTAACAGGTATTTATACAACTAACATGTTGGGAATATTTTTTAAATTAAGGGTTACACCTTTTCCAACGAAATTTTTGCATCTCGTCTTGTTCCTCATCTAGCCACCCACATATTAACACTAATGAAATAGAGTTGAGGAAGGTAGAGTCAAGAGTAGATGTACCCAAATTTGCATGGAGGAAGAGATGGAAACCATATAGGAAAAACCACCTCCAGCACATTCGGCTGAGATTCAAGAACAAACGGGAATAAAGCATTGCCTTTGTCCATGTCAAATAATACTCTGTGTAAAGTGTTCATATAAAGGTTCTTTTAGGAAATAAAAACATATCTTTGCAGCCAAAATTGATGAGAATTTACTATATTATTAGTGTTATTTTATAGTCAATGGTAATATCCATCGAAAGTGATAGCTGCAAATCATTTGACTTGATGGGTATTTTTAACTGTCAATTAAGACCAATCCTATACAAAATTGGACTATAGATAGTTTTTAACACTCAAAACTGAAAGCTAATGCTAAAATTTCTATAATTAATCATTCAGCTTTCAATAATTTTTAAACTGATATGTTGATTAAAAATATATATTTTTCTAATTCACTAAACAGGTTTTATGAACGCCTCCAGATGGCCATTATTTCGATTTTTCTACTAACGAGTTGAATGAAAGTTTCTAAATCAAGGTCATTGACGTTTCTTCTTGTGGTTGACGTGGACTAATTCTGACGTTTACTTGTCGATAAAGAGGTGTAGGCTAAAATATACGTCCAGCTCGAACAATAAAATGGCTAAAATGGCTATTCCAGCGTGGAGGCTGTTATTTGGATGTCAGGCACTTAGTGTAGTTCTGATATTAAACAACCTTGTTTTATAAACAGGTTCAGGAGACAACACAAATCAAAATGTCACTCTTGTAATTATATAGTGAAAGACTTAGATGATGGAAGAAATGAGAATGTGTAATCATTTAGTAGAACTTTCATAGCTTGGGCGCCTGTAACCGAGATCATCATTTGCATGTTAGGAATGTGTAAATAATACAAAGCTATTTAAAATATAATAAAAAATTTGTAGCTCCATGTGTGTATAATTGATTTCTTTCCTTTCAATACACCCGTATTACATAACACATTGTTTTATATATATAATAAATATTTGATGCATCACGCAAAATACACACTCCCCCCCAAAAATACCACAACAAATTTAGGCCTAATTTATATGTAATTAAATTAATAACCCACTTCTGTGGATGCATGGTCTAAGGAATCAATCTCGCAATAATAATAATAATATATAGCACCGCGTCTTACTACCCGTTCGGGTTATACGCTTTAAGTACTAATTACGTTAATGGATTTAGGAATAGGAAGGTTGAATTAGAGGAAGTGAACCCGCATTTGCATGGAGTGAGAGTGGAAAACCATTTAGGAAAACCACCCGCAGTTCACCCAACCGAGATTCGAACCTCGATCTCCTCGTTCTTAGCAGTCGAGCTCTACACGACAAGCGCGTTAGCCAACTACGCCACCGAGGCGGGTAATCTCGCAATAGACTAAATTGTAAATTACAGGAAGATTATCTTTCAATTCTGTACTGATGTACTGAAAGGAGATTTCTTGATGGTTTTCTAATCTCTCTCCACGCAGAATGTGGGTAAGCTTCTTTTAAAATGTCAACCTTAATCAAACCTAACACATTAGCGTAATTAGCACATAAGCATACAAACCGAGTGGATAGTAAGACGTGGTGCTAAAAAAAATAAGAAAATATTACAATATTTAAATGCGAACACTTATTTTTATTACAATGCTAAATTATTTTTTTATAATGTAAGTAATATTTTGGGAGTACGATAACATTGGTAAGTGTAGTTCAATCCTTTATGCAACGATACATGTTATCGAAAAGCGGGATTTAAATGTAATTTAATTTAATTTTGGGATAAACTATCCCCAGAATTGTATTTATTGATGTTTATTGTGGCTTTCCTCTCTCTCTCTCTACATGAAAATTTGAAGTATTTCCCTTAAACATCTCACTTCCCTTAATGTGACCTTTATAACCCGTTTATCCCAATAAATACCATTTACTTTAGGTAGACAATACATCTCGGAACAGACTTCTTAATAGTACGGCGACCTGATGGTGGTCTAGGGGTAAGGTGTCGGATTTCTGTGCTGGGGTCCGGGGTTCAATCCTAGGTCACGGCACAGGTTTATCTGATTGCCAAACCCTTCCTTCACCTCTGACAAGACGTGTATTAATCACAACTTGTGAATGTGTGGAATGCCAGGCCTCTACCATGGTTCGGATTCCATGTTAAACTGTAGGTCCTTCATTTCATCTCACAATCACCCTACCATTACACATTAGCGTAAGTGCGTGCAACCCGAACGGGTAGTAATACGCGGTGCTAATAGTAATAATAATAATAATAATAATAATAATAATAATAATAATAATTAATAATAATAATAATAATAATAATAATAATCTTAAGAGTACGTCTCACCCCACGAATAGTACCTAGCTTAGGTAGGTAAAAAAGCTATAATTGGGCGTCGTCTTAAGGTGGAGATATCGCTGACGCAATAAAAGGCAAGTTTTTCTTGCAGTTCTTATAGCAAAACCTTTTTCGACTGAAATAAATGAAATATTGCTTAAGTAAAAAAGGAGTCCAGTTTTCTTCACATCGTGATATCAACAGTTGTTGAATATCTGTCATGAGCATAATGGGATTATATGACACTTTTTTTTAAATGAAGAGAAAACGTCATTAAATGTCAGGACACCCTTGATAAATATTCAAGAACTATTGATATCACCATGTGAATAAAATTAAACTCTTTGTTCTTACTGGAAAAATATTTGATTTATTTTGACTAAAAAAAACTTTGGTATAAATACTGCAAAACATTGATCTTTTCTCATCTTCCCTACATCTCCACCTTAAGAATCTATCCCATGCTTATAACCCGAATGAGTAATAAGATGCAGCGCTTAAAAGAACAACCATCTCACCCCATGGATAGCATCTAACATAGGTTGGTAACACAGCTCGAACAAGACGTCGTATTGTGATGCGGTTTTCCGTATTCCAATTTAGAAAAACACTGGAACCAAGACCTATGAAATCGTTTCTCCTTATTTTATTTTTTAAAATACAACCACGTTAAAAAAATCAGGGTAAAGTAAACAAAACAACTATGGAACTGGTTCCAATCTCGTTGTCGTCAAACGAAGAATGTAGAAACCCGCAATTCAATAATTTTATTTTTGTTCGTGCGTGATTGTGTATCCAATTTCACCAAACAAGATGTGAGGATAGTCAAAGAGATAACTAACTTTCCCTCACACGAACGCACTGTAAGCAGCTGTGACCTTGCTCCGCCTACAGGTGTAACAGATTAGTGAAGTTACTACTAATTACCAACAGTAGCCTACAGTGGCAGTTGAACGCTAAACACAAGTGATCAGCAAGCCTCAAACAACTGAATGAAGGAAACGTTTTCTTGCATAATCACATCAGGGTACTTAAACATGAAGATTTGTAATCAAGGGAATTTCCTTAGACCCCGTACCTAAGGGACAAGGAAACGTTGAGGTCAGTCTTGTCTTGCCTGGTTTGACAGTGACAGGTAGGCCAGGGTTCGAGTTCCGACCAGGTGTAATTTTGTTTAGCAACGCGTTTCACTACCCATTAAGTTTATACGCATATGTATTTACTACGCTAATGTGTTAGGGATGAGGGGTTTGAATTAATAGGAAGGGTATCTGCATTTGCGTGGAGGCAAAGTGTAAAAGATTTAAGAAAATCATCAGTACACCCGACCGGGATTCGAACACCCATATACATGAACACCGAAGAGGGATAAGATGTACTAAGGCATTTTCTTACTATCTTTCGACCCCTCGGAGAGAGAGAGTACTGTGATCGTCAAATCAATCAAACTCGAAATTTTGATAAATGTCGACGTTTCATGACCCCCTGAAACAAAAAAAGTTGTTTTACCAATACCGTTTGTCTGTCTATCTATACCTCAGACTAGAGCCAAAACTATTTTACCGATTGGGCTAAAATTTGATATCTGGGATTCTCATAAGGTCTCCCGAAGGGGTTTTTGGAATTAGATACCTAACCCTAAATTTAAGGATAGTTTACTGAAGGGCAAAAGAGAAACATATCTCAAAATTCTCTCAAACTATTTTAATTAAATTTTATATCTAGACACTGTTTATCATGATAAACAAGATGGCAACTCTCGTTTTCTCATGAAAATGAATTTCAAGATACTTTACATGGGGGTAAATTTTCTAATTTTCATAATTTCTCCGAAACTATTTGAGCTATGAAATAACTTATCATTGTAATACTCAGCATCACGTCCTACTACCCGTTTGAGTTATATGCTTAAGTACTAATTACAATAATAGGTTAGTAATTGGAAATGTTTAATTTAGAGGAAGTGAACCCGCCTTTATGTGGAGGGAGCGTGGAAAACCATTTAGGGAACACCACCCCCAGTTCACCAGACCAGGACTCGAACCTCGATATCCCCACCCTCAGCAGTTGAGCTCAACACGAAACTAGCGCGTTAGCTAACTACGCTACTGAGGCAGGTCTTATCATTGTACATTTATGGTGCGATTAAAGATAAATCTTTTATTAGAATTTTATTTAAACCAATAATTTCTGAGCTATAAGAAAATAAATATACTTTTTAATTAAGGTCTTTGAAAATGAATTTGATTCTTATGCTCTTTAGTGGACAGATATATTTATCTTGTCTTGCTTTTTATGTAACAGTGTTTCTAGTTCTTAGTGTCATAGAGTATGCAACAATTGCAATCAACCACAAAGACTAACATAAATTGTGGCACGTGAATTGAGAAGATATGACATTGATATAGCTGCTCTAAATGAAACCAGAGCAGGAGAAGGACAACTGAGGGAAAATAGAGATGGTTACACTTTCTTTTGGAAAGGTAGAGATGATAACGATCCCCTTATACATGGATTTGGCTTTGCCATTAAGAATGAACTCGTCAATCACCTTGACGAACTCCCCCCCAGCATAAATGAAATACTAATGACCCTAAGGCTCAGATTAACCAATAATCAGCAAGCTAAAGTAATCACTATATATGCTTCGACTCTCACCTCTGATGAAGACCACAAGGAAGAATTCTTCTCCCAACTCGATAGGATTTTAACACATATACCAGTATCTGACAAGATTATTCTCTTAGGAGACTTCAATGCTCGAGTTGGTAAGGACTCGGCATAATTGGTAAAGAGGGTGTAGGCAAGTGTAACTCTAATGGAACCTTACTACTCACCAAATTCTCGTAAAAACCTTGTTATTACAAAAACCCTCTTCCGACAAAAGGACAAGTTTAAAATATCCCAGATCAAAGCATTGGCACCTAATTGATTATATAATCGTGCGTACCCGAGACCAACGTGATATACTAATCACAAAGGCCCTGACAATTGCTTATGAATGCTGGACAGACCATCGACTGATACGTTCTGTGGTGGCTCTGCACAGTCCTCCAAAACTATAAAAACAGAGAAGACATATGAGATGTAAACTGAACACTGAACGCATCAAGGAAGATAACATTACGATAAAGATCCATCAACTCCTCAGTGAAAAACTCCCAAAAGAATATCCTGACAACATTGAACAGCATTGGTCATCGTTCAAGTGTGCAGTAATGTCAGCCTACGAAGAATCGGTTGGTTGCACAAAGAAAAAACATCAGGATTGGTTTGATGAAAATGACCAAGAAATTCAAAGTCTCACAAAAAAAAGAAGTATAATGCACACATTGCTTGGCAAAATCTCAAATCCGCTTCCAAGAAACAACAGTATCAAGAAGCCATAGCTGAAATGCAAAGAAGAGCTCGGGACTTGAAAAACCAATGGTTGACTTTAAAATCCCATGAAATGCAGCATCTAGCTGAAACCAACAACACCCGAGCTTTCTTCAGCGCTACTAAAACGGTATATAGTCTGTCTACTCAAGGGATGAATCCCCTTAGATTTAAAGATGGCACTACACTCCTCAAAGACAGCAGCTCTATTAGCACCCGTTGGAAGGAACACTTGAAAGAACTCTTAAACAGAAATGCACACGTTGATGAGGGCATTTTCACAATAATTTTTCAAAAATTCATACAAGACCAACTTGGCGAAACTACTTCTCTACAGGAAGTTAAAGATGCAATAAGGGAGCTCAAGAATAATAAGGCAGCTGGCTCAGACGGAATTCCTGTAAACATATTTAAGGAAGGGGGCCCCGTTATAACTGAGCATACACATGCACTCATCGTCAAGATATGTAACTCCATAACCATCCCTTTTGACTTAAGAGACGCACTAATAGTAACAAGGTTCAGTGTGGCAATCATCGTGGAATATCCCTGCTTTCTGTTGCTGGCAAAACTCTTGCCAAAATTTTATACAACCGTTTGATACTCCTCTCCTAACGGTCTTTACCAGATATACAATGTGGATTTAGACCTAACCGACGTACAGCAGATATGATCTTCAGTGCAAGGCAAACGCAGGAGAAATCCAGGGGAAAAAATCACCCTCTATACATTGCCTTCATTGATATCGTCAAGGATTTCGACTCGGTTAATCAAGATGCTCTTTGGAGGATCTTATCTCTAATTGGCTGCCCCCGAAATACATTCAGATGCTTCGCCTGCTACACGATAACATGAATGGCACTGTTCTGAGCAATAGACTTGGAAAACCCTTTGATTTCACAACGGGTGTCAAACGGGGATGAGTAATTGCCCCTACTCTATTCTCAATATTTGTTGGAATTATAATTTATCTTATAGATGCGAAACTGCTACCAAGTGTATGAATAGTGTACATGATGGATGGTGGCTTATTTAACCTTAGCAAACTACGAGAGAAGACCAAGATATCTACAACGCCAGTTCTCGAACTCCAGTACGTGGATGGCAATGTTGTATTGGCCAACCCAGAAGAGGAACTCCAGGCTATTTTGACAACATTTAATGAGGAATATACGTTAATTGGTCTGGATATTAATATTGGAAAGATGCAGATTCTGTATCAACCTGCACTCAATTCCAACGTTGCAGCTCCTGCCATCACAATCAATGGGGAGGTTTTCCAGAACATAGAACACTTTCCTTACCTTGGCAGTCACCTATCGACAAATGCAAATATTGATCCAGCACTGCCTAAAATGTGCTAGCGCAGCTTTTGGACGGTTGCGAGAAAGAGTCTTTGACAGCCATAATATCAGAACACAGACCAAACTGTACGTGTACCAAACTATCATAATACAAATTCTTATTTGTGGGTGTGAAGCTTGGACCACCTACAGAAGGCACCTAAAATGCCTGGAGAGGTAACATCAACGTTTTCCTAGGAGAATCCTCAGAGTAAACTGGCAAGACTAGCATACTAACATCAGTGTCTTAGAAGAGGCCAGTACCACCAGTATTGAAGCATTGATCATCAAGCATCAACTTCGATGGACAGGCCACGTTGTTCTAATACCCGATACTCGACTCCCAAAATAGATTGTGTATTCACAGCTGAAGGATGGCCAATGAAACCTGGGGGGACAGCACAATCGGTAAAAAGACGTTCTTAAGTCCAACAGGAATAAGTGCCTAATTGACATTGACAACTGGGAGGCCACAGCGGCCAATAACCCGGCATGGCGTCGGCTTGTCTATGAAGGCCAACAACACTTTGAACTACAACAACGAAGACACCAATCTGACAAGCATAATTCCAGGAAACAACGAATACATCATAGGAGAGTCAACCCTCGGCCAGCGGTTACCGCAGACAACATATGCCTACGATAAAGCTGGTACACTTCCTATAAAATGCAAACAAAATGTATAAGTACGCCCTAAAATATTTAAGGAGCACACAGATTATTACTTGTCCAGTAAAATTTAAATTGGAATGGCCTTTACGAAAAAACAAACCTATTTTTTTGTGGTAAACATGATAACATATTACTAGGGACACCGACTTTCCGCAAACAATATTTTCACGAAATTTTTGAAAAATTCATTTCTAAAGCGCTAAAACTGGTTTTAAGTTTAAAGAAATTATTATTGTGTAGTTTTGAGTTCACAAAATAAAACAATAAAGGTATTTATACGTCAAATCGAAGTTTTTTTCCCGAAATATTATTATTCGTATTTTAAAACTAAATTCATGTTTTATAGGCACAATTCCGTTTTTTCATTAAC
This sequence comes from Timema monikensis, assembly GCA_902151445.1. Lineage (NCBI taxonomy): Eukaryota > Metazoa > Arthropoda > Insecta > Phasmatodea > Timematidae > Timema > Timema monikensis. The sequence continues at coordinate 97,593 of CABFVZ010000098.1, forward strand.
ACGCATCTAGCATTAGCGGCCATGTTGATTTCGATTGCCTTAAAATTTATGGAGTGATGGTCAAGGTCAAATCTACGCAGCCTTTACTCATCGATGTCAACAAATATCGAAGACTAGTCGATATATAAACAGTGGACTCGCAAAGATAGATCGTAATTTTATTATCTTCTATGTAGACTTGAAAATAATATACTTAAAGAACCATGCGTTTATTGTATTCCGTTTCAAATCTTATGATTAATTGTAATCATGAACTATTTTATTCAATAAATTATTAAATTAGACGTTATTTTTATTCCCTTTCAGAAAAAAAATCTATATATTCGTAAAAAAATATGTGTAAAAAAGTGTTTTTCGTGATTGGTCTAGGTTTTATAAAACCATTTTTACGACGAGATTTTTGTTTTTGAGAATTTTTCTGACAACATTTCAAATATGTATTTACCATAATAAAGGGACTCTGCATATTACCATTTATAATTAACGTTATTTTATAGGTATTTATACTATCTATTAAAATTGACAGCTGCAGATCACATGACCCAACGTATGAATACGTGGAGTAGATCTAGTAAATTTTATATCTGGTAGATAAGATTTTTTGGAGAGCATTATTTTAGGCCTTAATGTTAGATTTAAGATGACGCCGGAACACGATATTGTATAGTATCATTCTTCATGACAACAGCAAAATTTGGACCAATTAATTATTTATTTAATTATCTTTTTCAATTTTGTTAACACTATACTTAATTTAAAAACATGGTAAAAAGATTTAACTAGTATTAAATCTACTGATTTCTAATTAATTCCCCAGGTTACCGCACCACGGAGTGACGACTGGTTTAAGCTGTATTGCCTACCTGGTTAGGTGAGACGGGCTCTTGAGACGTCTGGTTCAATTTGTACTACCTACCTAAGTCAAGTGTTATCTGGGGGGTTATACAGGCTCTTATGACTGGTGAGACGTTGCTTAAGTTACTGAGAACCCACCAGACACATACTGTTGTGACGAACGGGCGAGAAAATTACTAGTTTGAATATTTCATGTTAGATTAATGTAGGACCGCAGGGAGAACGCAGGAAAACGATCACATCAATCTGGGAAATATATCACGATCTTTAAGAATAGGAAGCTGATTTTTCGAACATGAATTTATTGTTTTACCATCATAGAGAAGCGTAGTAATAAGACGTAACATCGTTGTAAAAAGGACTAAGGAGAAAGATGGATTTATGATGGAAGTATTTTTTTTTAAAAAAAGAACACTATTGCTTTCTTTATAGCACCGCGTCTTACTACCCGTTCATGTTATCCGCCTATTCACTAATAATTCCTCTAATGTTTCAGGGATCAGGAAGGTATAATTTAAAGGAAGTGTACCCGAATTTGAGTGGAGGGGGAATGAAAAACCATTTAGGAAAAAACACCCTTAATACACCCAAATGGGATCGAATTCCACCCTGTCTTACTTCCCATCATCGGAAGTCTAGTCTACTGTGTGTAATCTATACTTATAAAATAACATGTCCTGATTGACTGACTGACTGACTGATTGATTCATCATCGCCGAGCGCAAACTATCAAGGCTACAAGCATGAAATTCGGACTGTATATTCATTTTGTTATGTAGGCACCCACTAAGAAAGGATTTTAGAAAATTCCATCCCAAAGGGGTCAAAATAGGTGATGATAATATGTATGATAATATGTATGAAAGTCCGTCATTTTGAAAGTTACATAAACAAAATTTTGTATTTCGGTTATTGACGTAAAACAAATAAATACGTGTTTCAGGAATTTTGGAAATTTTATTTAATAAGGGATGAAAACGGGGGTGAAAGTTTGTATCGGACTTGCATTATTTTTGATCTGAGGTCAAGTTATGGTCATCAACGTAACGTAATATTTTAAATTAATCTGTAAATACATATGTATATTTTCGTATTTGTATATAATCAACTTCCACGCGAGCAAAGCCGCGGGCAACGGCTATCTAGTTACTACATATGTGTATAACCCGAACGGGTAGTAAAGCTCGGTACTAAAACAGTATTTGAAGTGTCAAAAGTTGTTTTGAGGTAATCTGAATATACTTGCCAAAGTCGTAAAATGTGGTTGAGGTCCGGCTTCTTCCCCCCTGAAATCTGATGGACTCTCCTATGGGGGGTAAATATTTTCATTTGATACATTTTATCGCCTGAAAGTATAATAAAATTGTCTAGCTCTTGATACTTCGTACTACATCAAGAGGGAAGTAATGTTATTTTTGTCGATGAACCTCGTCTTACTACCCATCTGGACTACACTCCTCCTTTTCTTACGCTCGTGTTGAGTGGGCGTGCGTTTCATACGATATGATATATGGCACGTACTCCTATCAAAAGAGAGAATCAACTAACGCGCAATCAGGATTTTTTTTTAAAAAAAGGAGCCGTCAAGAGTTTTAATTGCGTGCAAGAATACTGAAGAAAGTCTGCTCTCTTGGTTGACCTCTTTATATTTTGAAACCTACGGCCTGGTATACATACTCCGTATCCCTAAGCTCCGTAGTCCGTAAGAAGATATTCATCCCACAGTAACAGATTGCTTTCTCCTTGCAGGTACACAGATAAATGAACATCGATATGCGAATCGAAATGAAATAATCAAGGATAGTAAAGTAAACGTATCAGAATTTTCATTAATCTACATATTTTTAGTAGCAAGTCCAGGAAAACTAAAATAGATTAAGGTTAATTTAACTAGAAATAGTAGTTCTATCAATAAAAAATACTAATTTGGTTTTTGAAATTGCTTAAATACCTTTATTTCAGTGGACAAAGTATTATATTTTCCTATTGCTTGACAAAACCGTGATTAAAGACACTACCCCCTTCGTTGGCTGCCCGATCTAACGCGCTACTCTTGTATTGGACTAGACTGCCAAAGACGGGACAGTCAAGGTTCACTAAGGGTGGGTTTTCCTAAATGGTTTTCCACTCTCCCTCCGCACAAACATGGATGCATTTACTATAAATTAAGCCTTCCTAATCCCTAACCCGTTAGTGAAATTAATATATAGGTGTATAACTCGAACGGTTAGTAAGACGCAGTGCTAAAAAAAAAAATAATTAAGGACACTAAGTGTGTGCACAAAATTTAAAATCATATGGACTTCTACAAAATTTATAAAAATCAATTAAATTAATAAATACAGATTTTGATTAGACAAACTATGTAAATAGAGGCTATGATTATTTATGACACATTTTACATTCTAGATCTTTAAAAATTAATTTATAAAGATTTTAATTAATTAAACTTGGTAGTGATAATATTAAAAGTAGTTAACTAAATTTAGGAATACATATAATTGATTATGAAGTCAAAGTGACTGGAGATTACAGCACACGTTTGATTTATTACTTGAGGTATTTAACGTGTTCTTCCTGAACCGACTGATTATATCAGCAGATTACTTATGTATAAGCTAGCTAAAATTTATAACAGACACAACACCCAGCACCCCGGCCGTTAATTCATCCCTGTGACAAGAGGAAACTCACATTTCCTCAATTACTCATTTTTTGACCATGCCGGTGAATTGAGCCCATTGCCCTAGCTCAGGCGGGATATTGTCTTCCTGCTGAGCTAAAGGTCCTAGGTTTGGTTCTTGAAATGACCGAGAAATGTAGTGTTGGTGAAATGTTTCCCCTTTTCACAATGACGAATTAACGGCTGGGGGTCTAGTTTTGTGTCTGTTCTAGATTTAAATTTGTTTATAAGTTGTTTAATGTGTGAATCATGTATCTAGCTCAGCAGGCAAACAAGCTACCGATAATAATAATAATAATAATAATAATAATAATAATAATAATAATAATAGTAGTAATAATAATAATAGTAATAATAACTGCATGTCTAGGCAACATTAATTTGTAGTTCCATTTACTCAGGGGACGCCCTAGTGTACTAACCGTATATTATTTTCGTTGAGGCTCTTACCATATTCCAATGATATAAGGGGATAATAATTGTTAATAAGGGGGTGATGATTGTGAATATGAGGGTGTGGATCTAATTAAAACATTACTCTAGCTTAAGCCTAATTAACCAAACACTGGAGATCATGGGAATTATTCCCCTTTCGATAAAAAAAAAAATCCCCCAGTACCAGCTGGGAAACGAACCAGGGCCCTTTAGGTCAGCAGCCAGAGGCTCTGACCACCATACCATGAGGCTGGTTAAACTACATAGTGTGCTGAGGTATCCGATTACGGAACGGAATATATAGACGAGGCATTTGCATCATCCATGAGTTGTCTAGCTACCCGGAGAAAACTGTCAGTTTGCGTGAAGTGAAACTGGGCCGGACCAAACATCTGTCCACGTGGCCACAGGTGAAAACCTTACCCTACTCCACAACTTTTATGGCCCACCACAACTCGGGCAATTACCCTCGTGCTTATTGATACCACCGCGTCGAGACACTTTCGACAAGTTACCTAGTTTAGAAGAAACGTTTTGGCCAGAATGGAATGTTTTAATACGAAACGTTACTAACTAAATATTATTTTGAACCGTTCGGTTTCGAAGGAGTATTTTCTTTCCTAAAAATTTGTGATATATTTATATATATATATCTTTCCTAAAAATCTGTGCTATTTGTATATATATATGTGTGTGTGTTGTCGTGGCATATTACTACCCCTTCGGGCTATACGAATATGAACTAATTACGCTAATATGTTAGGGTTGAAGAAGGTTGAATTTAGAGGGAGTGTACTCACATTTGCGTGAAGGGAGAGTGTAAAACCATTTATGAAAAACCACTCTCAGTACACCTGACTGGAATTTGAACCTCATTCTTCCCACCATCGACCGTATAGTCTATGGCGAGAGTGACGCCTTAAGACCACCGTTTATCAACCGATGTGCCGCGAATGGTCAACAGGTGTGTCGCGGGAGTTTGGTGGAAGATAAAAAATAAGTAAGGAAAAAACTTTGAGGAGTAAAATTAAATATTTTATAAATAAATGCGCAACCAATTTTCAAGAACATGATTATTAGATATATATTTAATTTTTAAACACAATCATAATTTTTTTATTGATTAAATCTTTCCTTAAAAAACTGAGGGCTTGCCTTGACAATTTTAGAACCTTTTCCAGTGTGCCATGTGTTGAAAAAGGTTGATAAGCTTTGCCTTAGACCATGTGACCATCGAAGCGGGTAGCTCATTATTAACTTCAATAGTGGTGACCTGGCGGTCTAGGGGTAAGGTGTCAAACTTCTATGCTGGGGTCCAGGGTTCTATCCTCGGTCCCGGCACAGATTTATCTGATTACCAAACCCTTCCTTCACCTCTGACAAGACGTTTATTAATCACAACTTATGAATGTGTGGAATACCAGGCCTCCACCGTGGTTCAGATCCCACGTTAAACTGTAAGTCCTCCATTTCATCTCACAATCACCCTACCATTACACATTAGCGTAAGTGCGTATAACCCGAACGGGTAGTAAGACGTGGTGTTAATAATAATAATAATAATAATAATAATAATAACTTCAATTGTCGTATGAAACTCGATGTGGTATCATATGTAGACGACAGGACGTCATTATAGTACCATCTTATCTTGTATCACAACATTATTAAATACGCACATATAGCTCTTGTCTTTAAAATACTAAGTGTCCAAGAAGGCACGTTAAAAATATTGAAAGTGCATTTTTTAAACGATTTTCTTGAGAAGTGACTTATTTTTAACATGAACTGGTTGAAACCCCAGGCTATGAAATCCAAACAAAATGTCAGATAAAGGCTTTCCAATAAAATAAGGTATTAGGTTTTGAAGCTTCATTATACCTTCCTGTTTTACAACTTGTACAAGACAAATAAAATTATGTTACGTTTCTGATACACTTTTTATGATTTTTAAGATTAAAGGGGAATAAAATATTAACGTTTGCAGCGAACAAGTGTGAATGCATATCTTAAGCCTCAGTGTTCATTATACATCTTTGAGAACATGACCATGTCATCGCAGTATCCACATACGTGAGTCCTTTACCCGTTAATTATACGTCTATGAAAATATGGCCAAGACATCATAGTATCCATGCACGTGAATCCCTTACCCGTAAATTATACGTTTGTTAAAATATGGCCACGTCAATCTAATATCCACACACGTGAATCTCTTACCCGCTCATTATACGTCTATGAGAATATAACCATGTCATTTCAGTATCCACGCACGTTAATTATACGTCTAAGAGACTCTAGCCATGTCTTGACCACTTTCCTCGTATCCCTCCTTGTCATCAAGACTAAACTTGTCGAGGGCGGGCGTTCTGCCTCAACCTGCGTGCCGCGGTGCAAACCATCCGGTTGTAAAAATCTCGCTGCCAAATAAGGTGATATTAGACAGCTAGAAGTTCATGAGCATGTACGGAGAGAGTTTACAAGTTAGAGGGAAGAACTAGTATGTCAATTGTACAAGCTTAGGTCCGTGGACCGTGGTAGAGTATAGGCGAGCAAAACCAACAGTCCCAGGAGTGGTTTCAGTGTTCAGGTGGTCATGAATATTTATATATATATATATATACACATATACACACACACAGAGTAAAATCCCGTTGGTCCAAACCAGTGGTGGCGATTGGGTGCCAATGGGTGGGGGAGGGGCGATGGGCAAGAGGATACCACCACCTTGGGGAGGGAAGGGATAATGGAATACCTGACAATAGTACGTACTCCCTGATACATCGTGCCATCCTTTCTGTAGATTATTTTCTAGCAAATATTTAATAAATGGTACGCAATTATACTCTCTCTCTTTCTATTTTTATTATTATTATTATTATTATTATTATTATTATTATTATTAGCACCGCGTCTTACTACCCGTTCGGGTTGTACGCACTTACGCTAATGTGTAATGTTAGGGTGATTGTGAGATGAAATGAAGGACCTACAGCTTAACGTGGAATCCGAACCACGGTGGCGACCTGGCATTCCACACATTCTCTATTTTTATTAGCACCACATCTTAGTTCCCGTTTGGGTTATACGCTTATGTATTAATTACTCTAATGGTTTTAGGGATAATGAGGGTTATATTGATAGGCAGTGAACCCACATTTGTGTAGAGAGTTGAAAAACATTTCTAACGTTAATAATTACAAGTGTCTTTGTTTTCTTTTAAAATACACTTCTAAACATTTATTTAGGTTCAAGTGTGTTTTTTCAATGGAAAGCATTGCCAAGTGTGCCAAACGTTCTTGCTTTGTTTCTTGTATAATTTTGACTCTTTTTAGAACACTAAAAGATCGTTAAGATGAAACTGCAGACACAGAAATCGTTAATAATAACCTCAAAAGGTTCGGGTGTACAACTTTAATTTGGGAATTTCCAGATTTAAACTCAAACACTAATATGGAAATAAATTTGTGGGTGGTTTTTGAACGTTCCTTCCTGGAGAACACTTTAATTTCTGCGGATAAGCTGTCACTCTCAACTCTATAAGCTTTATATCTAGCACAACAAACCTCTTTGAACTCTTCATTGTTGAAAGATCCACGTGTAAATGAATCACCTATCAATTTTCCCATCAGGCATAGTAATGTCAGCTGGTTGTGCCCAACAATGTGGTCGAAGAATGGATATTAGGCCGTTTTTAGTTAGAAGTCACGAGGTAAACTAAAATCTGGATCACCATCTCCTCCACCAACTTTCTGTGGAACTTTGCACTTTCGTGGAGTAATTAATTGTTCTGATTGGCTACATAAACAACTCCACTTATTGACATATCATGATTTTGTATATATTTTGAAATAAAATTTGTCTTTTCAAACGCTCGTTTCATTAAATTCAGCTAAACACAAATTTAATTTGGTTATACACAACATAAAAAATATTGAAAAACATAATGAAATTTAATAAGTTTAATAAGTTATATTCAGTTACCTGCTGGAAGAACCCACAACGTGTGTTTTATATGTCCTGAGGATGGCACCGACGATGTGCTGAAACATGTCGAGATTTTTGGCTGATCTACACTCTGCAAACTAAGGAACAAGGGTATTCAACACCAGATAAGAATAGAATTCAATTTGTTAATATCAATTGCACACATATTTAATGGGTTATTTAACCTTTTCAGACTTTGTTGAGAGACATTTGGTGTAATTTTCTTAAAATTGTCTATTAATCTCAGGTTCATACTTATTATATCATTGTTTATATCTTACCTATTGTTCTTTTTGACTTTTATGAGTTGCAATTTTTGTTAAAAAATTTATTAATTATTATTAATTTTCATTCACATTGAATTCTATTATTACGATAAAAAAAAATAGCTTCACCACCAACCTTTGAATCAGTCACTTCACTTTCGTCCAGATATCGTACTATTTCTGGCAAATGCTGTTGCACAGCTCACAGACTTCCATATCTACTGTTAAATTTTGTGTCAGTTAATGCTCTGAGAGACAAATTTAATTTTGATTCTGGCCTATTACTTTCAGAAATAGCTAACTGCTTTATTTTGGTAAATACTGCATGACGTTTAGAAGGGGCTTCGATAAAACGATAAAGTAGTTGTACTGTACTGAAAACATTACGGACAGTGGTAATATTTTCTTATGCATTCACAAGAGCAAGCTTTAGCGAATGCATATAAAAATGGACATACATAACGTGTGGATTATTTTCCATTAATATTGCTGCCACACCTTTATAATATATTCCTGATATATTTTCTGCCCCGTCATAACATTGGGATATAATGTTAGAGGGATGGGCCTACTTCGTTCAGCACAGATGGGAGTAGCTTGTAGAATGACTCGCCATCCGTGAGATATGTTTTATAAAAACCAAGAAATCCTTCTTACATTTTTTATTATTTTGTAACATATCTAATCACGATAGTCAATTGCTCCTGGTTTGCTATACCTGGTGTTTCATCAACTAATACAGAAACACGTTTCTTCATTTTTTTAACACTTTCAATAATAAATACGGTCTTTGTTTGATTGGCCATAATTTCCAACATCCCATTTTGTACATCATTAAGAACATGACTAAAGTACTCTCCTCGCTTATAAAACACCTTCAAAAGCAAATGATCTGATAGTCGCAATTTCAACAGTTCTACAAAACTACCCCGATTAGCTGAGTACTCTTTTTTCCTATGGGTTCTTAATGATAGGGGTTGTTTAGCACTAAATAGTAAAGTTTCAAACAGGACCTTAGGCTACGAACTTTTTTCACTTTGCAGGAAAGGCCAAATATTGTAAGATTCAAAATATCTTGTTCTAACGGTTATGGTGACTGGCTGTTATCATGGGTGGGACAGTCAATATAAAATAACCCAAACCGTAATTTAGTTCGGGAGCGAGACATTTTTGCTAGTGTCGCGAGTCAATGACGTAATATTGTTAAAGTTCATTTGTGGACATTTTTATTTGCTTTCTTCACGTGGTTTTAGTCTTTTTCCCTGTATTTTCTTAAGTATTTAATTATATATTTAGATAATTCAATTACATTAAATCATTTAGCATAATTTTTGTATTCAAATTGTGTTACTTTATTTTGTATTATCAGTACTGTTAAATTGATTTACTTACATTAACATTATTTAAAAAATACTTTTAACACTTGTGTAAATATAATGCTTTTATGTAGGATTAGGTTAAATCATACATACTATTTAAATATGTCAAGAAAAATTTTGTGTTGTGTGCCCCAATGTGAGTACTTTCCTGTAACAGTGCGACATAAATTTCCCGTTTATGAATAACGTGAATTTAGGATATGGGTTCAAAGAATTAATAATACTTTGTTAAAAGTTCAATGATCTTAAGATCTACAAAAACTTTATGGTTTGCGATAAGCATTTTCATGACAACTGTAGAAGTTTAGGAATAAAGAGATTGAATAGATTGTGTCTGCCGACTATATATTTGCCAGGTGATTAAGTAGTTCTGCCATAAAGAGCTTATTCTGCACAATAGGTCATACAACAAACATTGACATTCCTCATGCAGCCTTGACTAGCAACTATTTGGTTTAAGTTTTGTGCCAGAAAATGTAACATAGCATCTAGCCTCACTTATTTACGTAATGGTAATAATTGGTACTAAAACTAGCCCTAGGCTTTAGACCTACACAAATTATTTAATTATTCATCGTCACCTTGGTGTGATGTTTGATTGGCAACTGTTTTATTACATTTTGCTTTGAGTACTTCTATATACATTTGCGTGTTCCCCTGTATCCCATTCATTAGCTGAAAATTATCACAGATAGGCCAACCATATTCATAATAAAAAGGAAATAAGTTAAAAGTATATTGTATGCATGTAGATGGTTTCAACAAGATCGCTCAAATCATTTGTTACAACTTTAATTAAAAAGTGTGTGACAACTCGGCGATGGTACGCAATAAATGTCTTTCGAAATATGAAAAATCCATTTAATGCTATTATTAGCTCACACTTAAAATATAATAAGAATCAAATGTTTCTTAAATTATGATTTATTCCCTATTAAAATGTGTTATAATAATTAATACGGTAAGTCATAAGTCATGCGGCACTATTCAGCCAAAATATTCAATCATTCCAAAATCGCATCAACTCGAGATTTTAGTTTCGAGACTTTAAGAATAGGAAGGGCCTATCTATGAAATAAAACCTGCTACTGTGATCCCATTAAACATTTTTCACAGCAAACCTAACTCTTGTGAAAGTGTAGGGGGGTAAATATTTTCCTTTTTTCTAACTCAAAAATATTTTGCACATTTATTAGTGATTTAGACCAAATGTGAAGTAACTTATGTTATATAGTAACAAATATCTGCAGTAAGACACCTACACCTTAAACTTCAATTGTAAGACCCCATCTATCTTTCTTTGTTTAAAATTTAGTCAAACATTTGTATTATTGACTAATGACTTTGGGAAATTTCTTAGGTTTCAGTTAATCAATAAATGTGTCTAGAGAGTGGGACTACTAATGAGTCAACTAGTTTGTAAGCTGCCCAAGAGGAGTCAACAAATTAGGGTCAGTAATTTTCCTAAAAATAATTATAGAATGATACATTATAGGCTAAACCAAAATTATCTGTGTAGGCCCAATCAGGGGCGAATCCAGAATTATTTCCTGGGAGGGGGGGTGAAAGAAGGAGGGGCTCCAAAAAATAAATAGGCTACCTAATTTATTTAAGATTATTTTAGGTTTCTATGTTGTCATATCTTCCATCCAAAGTAGTTTTTTTTTTTTGCATATCCTGACATGGTTTGATTTTTTGGTACAGCTTAGCAATATGACTATTCATGGTTATAAGAGGCATAACATTATATATCGCCCATCCTAAACCGGTTTATTCTTGGTTAAAACTTTTTTTGTTCACGGCTGTGTATTTATTTAACTCAATTTGCTTATTAATTGTTAATACTGAGTGGAAATTAATATTCCACAGTTTTATCTTTAATGTCCATTTATTTAACAGATACATCTCAGAAAATAACCGCAACTGACAAAGTTGAGCATCATAGGCCTACTGATACACCTAATGGAAATGTACAGTTTTTTTACTCCAAAAAAACCAAAAGATGTTTAGAATTCCCGAGTTTTCCCAGAAGATCATAGAATTTGAGGCCAAGATCAACACCCGGTATAAATACAAGCCATAATAATACAAAACATAATAACCGAGTCTTATAACTCTATACATGTCAGACAGATAACTTAAAAGCAACTTTTGTGCTTTTAGGAGTCTTCCGGCATTGTAGTTTTTGGCAACACGCAATATTAACACACATGTGAGATTTTTATCACATACTATACTGATTATCAGACCTAAGGGAACTTTATGCTCGATTTGGAACACAGCCTTTTCATTCTCTTGTTTTCGTGTGGTACCTCTTCTCTTAAATATGAGACAAGCTTAGAAATGCTGGTTCGTCTATGTTGCCAGTAGCTCCTTCTTACCCCAGAACACCACCTTTAGATATTTAACTGAAATAAAGGAGATTTGGCAACAGTTAACCAAGAGTGAGCGAATAAAAGTTTTTCTTTATAAAATCTGCAGTTCCCTTAGCTATGGTATAAGGTGTAATGAAGGTCTAACTATCCATATCTGTACTTTTTAATCTAAATACGAGAAGGCCAAGAGTGAATGTTTAAGGTATCAAATCAACATTTTTCTGTAATGAGGCTGTGAAATCAATTTGGATATAATTACTTTGCATATGGCCAGAATTCTTTCTAATCGTTCGGGTTATATAGGACCTACGCCTTTTTAGATGGTAATTTATGTAGATTCCAGCATCACTGGCTGTACGGTCTAAGGCGTTACTCTCGCACTAGACTAGACTGCGAGAACTGGGAGAGAGGGTCAAATCTTCTTTGGGTGAACTGAGGTTGGTTTTCCTAAATGGTTTTCCATTCTTCTTCCACACAAATGCGGGCTCACTTTCTATAAATATAATCCTTCCTCATTCCTAACCCATTAGAGTAATTAGTACTTAAGCATATAACCCAAATGGGTAGTAAGATGCGGTTCTAAAAATGTATTCGGATTTTTTTAAACTGTTTTATTTAATCTTTCTCTTTACATTTTTATCCGTTTTTTTACGATCCCAAACACTACCATTTAATAATATTGTTCTTAATCCTTTCTATTCTATGTCTTTGCTAATCTGTATTTAATGTTTTCAGGTCAAAAAATAGAGGATTATTGGTTGGGGTGTTGAACTGTTACAATATATATGTGGTTTCTCAAAAGTCCTTGGTTATTTATTTGCAGGTGACCTGGTGGTTTAGGGGTAAGGTGTCGGACTTCTGTGCTGGGGTCCAGGGTTCAATCCTCGGTTCAGGCACCAATTTATCTGATTACCAAACCCTTCCTTCACCTCTGACAAGACATCTTGTAAATGTGGGGAATGCCAGGCCTCCACCGTGGTTCGGATTCCACGTTAAACTGTAGGTCCTCCATTTCATCTCACAATCACCCCACCATTACACATTAGCGTAAGTGCGTGTAACCCGAACGGGTAGTAAGATGCGGTGCTAATAATAATAATATTTATTTGCATAGGGCACTTGCAAGCCTTATTTATTATAACGTAAAATTGAACCAGAAAAATAAGTAAATTAGTCTAAAGCTTAGCTGGAACATTTTACAATCTTCTACAGAACCTATCAGTTTGTCTTTGAGGAGAATAGTTTTATGTTGGGTGGATAGTAACTGTATTTTGCAAATGAAAGTAATGTTGATTGTTGGTAGTGTCTGTTGTTTCTTAACTAAGGGGTAATGGAGGCGTATTCCCGAGTGTATTTTTTGTCATCTCGAGGGTTTTCACCCCTCGAGATTATTGTTTGGTATTCCTCAACTATTCAAAACCCAAACCACGTGAATTGAACTCGAAGGGGTCAACCCAATAGAAAAGTAATATCTCAGCGGGTTTTTAATCTAGATGGTGTGTGGATCATTAGATTGGCTCGCAATTCAAGAACTAAAGGAAACAAATATTTAGTAAACAGGCTGCTTACATGAATTTACGATTATAGGGCTTACCAAGTTTTTTACATGTCCGATCTAAATACGGGCATAAAAAATACTCGCCTGACATTCCGGCATTTTTAGATGCCCGATTTATTACCCCACCACACCTAAGATGAACCTTCCCTGAAAATATATTTTTTGACATGTTAAACATAAATCAAATTAAAACTCTTTACAACAAAGTAAAATACTGACTATATTTTTCAATTAATCGGCAAGAAGGTTATGTTTCACATAAGAGAACCAAAAAATAATTAACGATTTTTCTGATGTTGGGATTGGTTGGTTTTACCGGAATTTAGTTTTCAGTATGGGAAATTGGTATGTGGAACATAAAACAACTTCTAATGGCAATCCTCTCGTAGACTCATCTAGAATTCGACTTATTTTCAATCGGGAAAACAAAAATGTTTCATCAACACCTTAGACCAGTCGAATAAGACAGAGCAGAGTACAAAACGAGAGATCTCGGGAATAGGGGGTCAGTTGGTAAAGTGGTGAGACGTGTTGCAAAGTTCCACAAAGTCCACATTATTTATTTTATTTCTGGCATAAAATCCGGAAAATACCTCACATGTGTGACTATGTTAGTGAGCACATATGATAACCGTGATTACCTGAATTAAATTAATTTCCGGAACAGAAACCGAAGCTTATCATCTTACCGCGGTTTCCCTTAAGAATTACTTCTTGAATCGCGAAAGTAAGTGATTAAAAGGGGAAAGCAGACATTTATCATTCGCGAGCGATACAGTGTATGTGAAAATCCCGCAAGATAAAAAATAATCGAGTTGACCTAGTAGGGTGCTCAATTTTACCGAAAATAGCTAATGAAACCTCTTCTTTCAACACAAATACCATTCGAAGCTCTTATAACCAAAGGTGTTTAATATGCTCGGACATGTGCCACCGCCATCATCATGTACTAAGACTTTCTTCGTTCCCACGTGTTCTTCCGTACTCTCTCTGGAGTCTGCGCAGTGGTCAACGTTGTGAACGAGAGCAAGAGTGACACAAATCTCTCGTTGTAAATATTGTACAAACTTTGAAGAAAATGTGATGTGATACACACATTTTATTAAAAGTGTTGGCCAATTCTTTTATTGTGTGCTTTATAGAATATATATTTATATTTTATAAAATAAATATGACATTGTAATACCATCCTTAAGGAGGTTAATGCATTAGTTTGGTGAGGAATGAATACAAAACTATTTTATATGAGCCTATACATATAATTATAGATTTGTAAACCTTTTTTAAAAGTTGACATTTTTCACTCTGATAAGTTCGAAAATCCACATATTTCATTAGATCATTTAAAGCTCGGGAAACGAAAAGAAACTGGTACATAGGTGTAAAATGGATATTTATGTATCGAATGATGTAATATAATAAAGGAGCTCATGATACAAATTGTATTGTCATTTGTGTTTTCATCCTCCAATATTTGTTTTCGTACGGCAAAACAAATCCACCCAGGAACGTTATAAACCCACTTGGTTTCTTGAGTTTATTAATTTATGTTCGACTATTCTAGCGCATTAAGAAATATTGAGCGTGAGCTGTACCAAGTATTTAATTGTAACATCAGTGGGCACGCAGACTAAATGTAAGGTTCATCTGGTCTTATTTGGTTTTTGAAGGGGGAGGTCAGGGTTTGAATATCGGGTGTGTGTAATAAGATTTTATTTTTTCTGGATGGTTTTTCACTCTCTGTTGTCGGAAATACGGTTACATTAAATCTAGAACCGTGCCTTCCTGATATCTATCCTCTCAGTTTAAATGAACAGGCATGAAGAAGAAAATGAAGGAAACACTTTTTTCAACCAGTTATTTCTTATGAATTTGAAACATGGTAGCTTACCTTACATGACGAGAAGAAATTTAGAGTGTTTGAAAACAAGGTGCTTAGGAAGATATTTGGACCGAAAAGTGATGAAGATAATGGAGAGTTGGTGAGGTTACGTAATGGCGAGTCACATACACACCAGACTTTGTCAGGCTGATCAGATCTAACAGATTACGGTGGGTAAGATATGCAACAGGAGTGGAAGAAACTAGAACCGTGTTAAAGATACTGACTGGCAAACACTATGGAAATAGACCATGGAGCAGGCCTTGACGCAAATGGGAGGATAACATTAGAATGGCCTGAGAGAGATAGGGTGTAATGAGGTTGACTGGATGGAGCTAGCTTAAGATAAGGATAGGGTGTAATGAGGTGAACTGGATAGAACTAGCTCTAGATAGGGATAGGGTGTAATGAGGTGGACTGGATGGAGCTAGCTTAAGATAAGGATAGGGTGTAATGAGGTGAACTGGATAGAACTAGCTCAAGATAGGATTAGGGTGTAATGAGGTGGCCTGGATAGAACTAGATCAAGATAGGAATAGGGTGTAATGAGGTAGACTGGATAGAACTAGATCAAGATAGGAATAGGGTGTAATGAGGTGGACTGGATAGAGCTTGATTAAGATAAGGATAGGCTGTAATGAGGTGGACTGGATATAGCTAACTTAAGACAAGGATAGGGTGTAATGAGGTTAACTGGATAGAACTAGCTCAAGATAGGATTAAGGTGTAATGAGGTGAACTGGATAGAACTAGCTCAAGATAGGATTAAGGTGTAATGAGGTGGACTGGATAGAACTAGATCAAGATAGGAATAGGGTGTAATGAGGTGGACTGGAAAGAACTAGATCAAGATAGGAATAGGGTGTAATGAGGTGGACTGGATAGAGCTTGATTAAGATAAGGATAGGGTGTAATGAGGTGGACTGGATATAGCTAGCTTAAGATAAGGATAGGGTGTAATGAGGTGAACTGGATAGAACTAGCTCAAGATAGGATTAGGGTGTAATGAGGTGGACTGGATAGAACTAGATCACACAGTGCGCGAACTGGACATCAATTATTCCAGTGTGTTTGGTATTTGCACAGATTTTGTGCACCAGTACTCTCCAGTCAAGATAGTAATAGGGTGTAATGAGGTGGACTGGATAGAGCTTGCTTAAGATAAAGATAGGGTGTAATGAGGTGGACTAGATAGAGCTAGCTCAAGATAGGGATAGGGTGTAATGAGGTGGACTGGATAGAGCTAGCTTAAGATAGGAATAAGGTGTAATGAGGTGGACTGGATAGAGCTAGCTCAAGATAGGAATAGGGTGTAATGAGGTGGACTGGATATAGCTAGCTTAAGATAAGGATAGGGTGTAATGAGGTGGACTGGATAGAACTAGCTCGAGATAGGGATAGGGTGTAGTGAGATAGATTGAATAGAACTAGCTTAAGATAGGAATAGGGTGTAATGAGGTGGACTGGATAGAAACAGTTCAAGATAGGGATGGATGACGTACTTTTATAAGTACGGCGATGAATTTTCGAGTTCCTAATTTCATCGAGTAGATAAGTGTTCGACACATGTTTTTTAGTAAGAATATGTGTTATACTTTAATATAAGCTACAGTACTTGAATCCCTCTGCTTCTAGTTATACGTTGACCCAAGAGAATGTTGGCGACCTCTCTGAACCTCAGTAGAGTCTCACCTGTGAATAATTTCCAACTCTGCAATTAAAACCCCTGAAAACATGCCCAGCTCATCCATCCATCATTTATTGTTTCACTCGATCAAGGTAGGAAGTAAGGTTGTAGTACTCGGCGAGGGGAAACGAAGGAAATCACCCGCTAGCCATAAAACATTAGAAACAATTGTGTGAATAGATAGATCGCCATGTTTGTAGCGAAGTAGCCAGTCATGTACTCGTTAGAAAGCGTGCTTGTGAACACTTCGAAACGGATTATTGTCAAATGTGGTGAATAACCAGCCAGTGAGCCGAACAATTCAAACAATACCAGACCTGACCGGTTTTTCTCTTCCCCACATACACAAATATAGTTGTTTTATTAGCACCTTGTTTTACTACCCGTTCGGGCTATAAGCATATGTGCTAGGGAGGAGAAAGGTTGCAGGAAGTGTACTAGAATTTACGTGGAAGGAGATTGGAAATCCATTTGGAGGGAGGTGAGATATTCAATACACCTGACTTAGATTCAATCCTCAATCTCCCAGACATCGATTGTCCACTCTATTAAAAAAGTGATGCCTTAAACCATTAGACCACCGAAACAGGTTATTTTAATATTAGCTTTACAATACCCATTTCAATGGTCTAATAGTCTAAGGCATCATTCGTGCAATAGAGTGGACTATCGGTGTTGGTGATATCAGGGTTTGAATCCATGTTGGAAGTACTTTTTTCCTACTGGTTTCCCACTTTCCCTTCAAGCAAATGTAGGTAAGTGGTGACAGAAAAAATAAACCATGTGTAGAACACCCAACCAGGTATCGAAACCGTCATCGACAGTCTTGTCTGACACGATCGTGACGCTTTGGACCAGCGAGTTACAACCTTCGACTCTCGGCACACTGAGCAGGGCGCTGAGATCGTCAATTAAAATAACGAGTAACATTGTGTTTTACGCACTTCAGTGGCCGCATGGTCTAGGGTACTACTCTGGCAATAGACAAGGGCAGGGGTCTCCAATTATCTTTGATGGAGGTCCGTTTTAAAAACTCGACATACTTCTGCGGTCCGGCAAAACTTTAACAGTGACTCAAGTTCAAGGCCTATAGGACTATACTAATTCAAAAACGTGGTTTTCTTTCCTTTTAGTTCTTTTACTTATTTATTATTGCTGGCCTTCCTTGTCTATCACCCGCCCACCACCGAAATAGTATCATTTCTTCTGTTTATCTCTATCTCGTCAAGGTCCTTAAAATTGCATCTGCTGTTCGGATGTGGACCGTGGTCCGCCAATTGGTGGCCACTGGACTTAGGATATGGAGATCGAGGTTCTATCACAATCGGTTGTACCGAGGGTGGTTTTCCATAAATGGTTTCCCACCATTTTACTTTCCACGCAAATATGGGCACACCTATTCTAAATTCAACCTTCCTCATCCCTACTACAGTAGAGTAATTAATAGGCCTGGATAAGCGTTTAACCCGACCAAATAGGTAAGAAGATTCAGTGTTAAAAAATAGTGTGTTTAAAAGTGCACTTCTAATTATTGAGTTTTTTTTAAAAAATATTGTTGATAATGGATTTCAAAAGATTTAAATTTACCCCTCAGTTTTTTTTACTCGCTTCTTTTTTACCTTTCCCTCAAACTCCTACGGTACACCTGCTGATCCTCGCAGCACATCAGTGTTCTGTGGCATACCGGTTAGAAAACGCTGTCTTATACCAGAGATTTCCAAACTTTTTAAACCAAAGGAACCCTCGTACCAGAAAAAGAAAACATGCTAGAGCCCTCATAAAAGTTTTTACATTAATATTATAAACATTCAATGGCGAGAGTTAAATTTTACAACTATAAAAGTATAAAACAAACGAAAAGCATAACATGTTCTTTCTTCACCTTTGACAAATATCCTTTATTCAGATTTAAAAATAAATAGATTCCTAATTAGTAATTAATGATACTATTTTATAGTGTAAAAAACAAATAAAGAATATTATAAAATTGACTCGCGGAGCCTGCGTTAACTATGGCGGGACCCGCCTCAGTGGCGTAGTTAGCTAACGCGCTAGTTTCGTGTTGAGCCAGACTGCCGAGAACGGGGAGCTTGAGGTTTGAAACTCGCTCGGGTGTACTAGGGGTGTTTTCCCTAGGTGGTTTTCCACACTCCCTCCACGCAAATGCAGGCTCACTTCCTATATATTCAACCTTCCCAATTCCTAGCCCACTAGTGTAATTAGTACTTCAGCGTATATACCAAACGGGTAGTAAGAGGCGGTACTAAATAAAATAAAAACTATGATGGAGGCCAGTTTGAACAAAGTTGCGTTAGGCCATTCGACCGACGAATCTGGTCTTACCGTATTAGAAATGAGTAAAGTTTCGATACTTTTCTTTTGATCCCTTGTCATCCCTAGTCTTGATTAACCTCAAACTGTCCGCGATTGCACTCTCCGTCCGGTCCGCTTGTGGTGAAAGTACAGGTTTCCCCCTACTTTATTGCGCTATTCGTTTAGCGGCGTTTCGTTATGGAGTGCTTGAATAATTCATAGGATGCTTCCCATAGCACTGAGCAAATAACACTATTGGCTGCAATCAGCCGGTGTTTTGAAGTGCGTGCGCTTTGGACGGAATCGTGGATTAAGGATGCCCGATCTTGGGTCGATCTTTACGAAGATCGATTATTTAACTTCAATTACTTGATTTCTTAGATTGATTCAAAGGGGTCAAACTAATTTATAGATAGATTAGTTCTCTATTGAAAAAAAAAAGNTTGCCATTAGGAACATTTAGAAATCAAAGTTGGTCCCAAATTAGTACCTATATTAACAATAATTGAATGTAGGCTTACCTACTTTGGTAGCCGCATGGTCTAAGGCGCCATTCTCGCAATAGACTAGACTGACGATTACAGGGAGACCAGGGTTTGAATCCCACTCGAGTGTACTGATGGTGGTGTTTCCTAAAATGATTTTCCCCTCTTCCTCCACGTATACTCCTCTAAATTCAACCTTCCACGTCCACAACTCACTAGCGCAGTTAGTACATAATATTCATATAAACTGAACAGGTGGTAAGACGTGGTGCTAAATATAAAGAGTGTAGACTTAATTTACGCTGTAAATAATATGCCTACTTTAATAATAACAACTTGACTGTCAACGGTTGATTAAATAAAATAAAGGAATCTCAAAATATACACACATTTTATGTGCTCAATCCTTGGTTGTTGTTTTTTTCAAAAATATATGCCCCTTTATATTTAAAATATAGTCTTTGTCTCCTTTCTATTTTAAATTAAGTAAAAAACAAACATGAGAATCGAGCCCGAGACCTCTGGCTTTTCGTACCAAGTCAAAGATTCCGAGATTGATTCCCGTATCCTACTTGCCATTTTTCACTACTGGTAATTAATTGGATTCAGCTATCAGGACTGATCCTGTAGATAACCATCACGTATCGGTTTGTGATACATGTGAATAATGAATTATCGTTTTTATTTATGCATCGTTGAATTTATCTTAGCATAATCGATAAAATTCACTTGACAATAGCCTCTCACCTGACACTCGCAGACATTTTATTATTATTCTTTGCGCCGTTTCTTATAAGCCGTTATGGCTATCCTCACATTTACAGTAGTGAATTAGGAACGAGAAAGGTAGAATTTAGAGTGAATGTACCCATATTTGAGTGGAGAGATATATAAAAAAAACTCTCAGTACATCCGAATGTGGCAACAAGGATATTGGGGGTTCGAATCAGTCTATTACGAGAGCGAGTGACATATTAGACCATATGACCACCGATGAGGTTTCAATTATTGCAACTGATGAAATTTTTCTTCTACTAGGCCATTTCGAGAAAATAAGTCTATTTTAAATTACATGTTTTTAATGCACATGTTATTGTATTTAATTTTGTTCTAACTTTATTATTATTATTTAGCACCGTGTCTTACTACCCGTTTGGGTTATACGCTTTAAGTACTAATTACGCTAATGGATTAGGAATTGGGAAGGTTGAATTAGAGGAAGTGAACCCGCATTTGCGTGGAGGGAGAGTGGAAAACCATTTAGGAAAAACTACCTCGAATTCACCCGACCAAGATTCTAATCTAGATCTTCCCGTCCTCAGCAGTCACAACAGCAGTCACAGTCCTCAACACGACTAGCGCGTTAGCCAACTACGCCACCGAGGCGGGTTTTGGTCTAACTAATTACCCGTTCTTTGCAAGGGGTGTTTTTTTATATTACGAACATTAATTCGTTTACTAATTATCTTCAGCAAATTAATTTATAGAAGAACGTTTTTTACTGACTTCTCCCCCTTTAGCAGTGACAAACTAATATCTTGGGAAGCGTATATCCTGAACAGATAGTAAGACGCGGTGGCAAGAATAAAGAAAAATTACTGGGAGTGTGTGATGAGTCTATTCTAAATTTAAATTAGTGTATAATAATAATCAGTCGCTCCAGAAAGTACATATTAAATACTGGGGAGGGGGGAAGGGGGAGAATTCAAACCCCTACAAGGTAATCTTAAATTTCAACCTTTCCTCGTAATATAATGTTGGGTGACACCCTTCCTTCACCTCTGACAAGACGTGTATTAATCACAACTTGTGAATATGAGGAATGCCAGGTCTCCACCATGGTTCGGATTCCACGTTAAACTGTAGGTCCTTCATTTCATCTCACATTCACCCTACCATTGCACATTAGCGTAAGTGTGTATAACCAGAACGAGTAGTAAGACGCGGTGCTAATAATAATAATATTATAATGTTGTAATTTTTTTTTTTTGCCAAGTCTGACAATTGATGTTTATTTATTCCGTACCATGGTTTGATCGGCAAACATTTACCGCGCAAAAGCCTGGTCAAGTGGGTCAACAAAGTTTCTCAACCTCTGCTCAACGCAAGCTCTTCACGTCCTTGAAAACAAGGACCTACTTGGATCAAATGGGGATTTGATCCAAGTAAGTTCTTGTTTTCACCTGATAAGGCTATAGGCAAGATCTGACTTAAAGTAAGACTACTGGCCAATTTCACATGCGAAACTGGCCCATTCGATTCTGGTCTAGGTAGGTGTCGTCATGTGCTACTGTTTAGTATTACACCGCACTTTAGGAGTACTAATTCTGGCTATGAAACTGCCTTACGAACAAGACTACTACTAATATGTAGCTTTTTTTTTGCACCACGTCTTAGTATCAAATCAGCATATACGCATATATACTAATTACACCAATTAGTTAAGAATGAGAAAGGTTGAATTTAGAGGAAGTATACCCACATTTGCGTGGAAGGAGAGTGTAAAACCATTTTGGAAAAAGTATCCTCAGTACACCCGATCAGGATTTGAACCCCAATCTACCTGTTATCGGAAGTTTAGTCTATTGTGATAGTGACACCTTAAACCGTGCGGCCACCGAGGCAGGTATGCGCACCTTTATCAAGTATAAAAATATTATCACCACGTCTTCCTACCTGTTGAGGCTATACGTATATGTAATGATTATTCTAATGGGGTAGGGATAAGGAAGGAAACACTTAAAAGGTAATATACCCGCATTTGCGAAGAAGAAGAAGAAGAGTGGGACACCATTTAAAAAAACACCCGCAGTACACCCAAACAGGACTCTAACCCCAATCACTCCGTCTTAAGGTGAGGCAGAAGGGAGCGCAAGTATTTTTGCAGTTTTTATTAAATTGAAATTTTTCGGCCAAAATAAATCAAATATTTCTCCAGTAGCAATATAGAGTGTTGTTTTTTGCACATGCTGATATCAACAGATGTTGAATATCTGTCAAGGGTGTCCTGGAATTTTATCAAAACTTTTTCTCCTTATTTAAAAGGTTTTGACAAAATTCCAGGACACTCTTGATAGATATTCAACATCTGTTGATACTAGCTTGTGTAGAAAACTAAACTCTATATTGCTACTGGAGAATTATTTGATTTATTTTGGCCAAAGGATATCAATTCTATAAAAACTGTAAAAATACTCGCGCTCCCTTCAGCCGCACCTTAAGCAGCCCTGTCAAACACAAGAGCCCTGACCTCAGTGGTCTTCGGGTAAAGTGCTCGCCTCAGAACCTGATATTCATGGGTTCAAGTCCAGTCGAGGTCAACAGATTTTTATTGGTCGTACAAATTCGTAGCACAACTTTATTGGGAGGGCAAGTCAAGCCGTCGGTCACATGTCAATTATGACATATAAAAGAACCCTGAAAGATGTGTGAAAATATATTTTCTGGAGAAATCGGTAGGCTCTTTTTTCGCTCGTTCATATAAATTAAGTGTAAAAGGCAAAGGGTAGACATCATAATTCCTGAATGACCCTAGTACATGGAATTTCTATCAGATGGTGCAGGTAGCACTAACCAGCTCCGGATGGATAGGAATCACATCAAATTATTTTTCGGTTTGTTGGCTTAGTAAGAGATGATATAGTTAATTTAAATAGTCAATCCAAAGCTCCCAGTAATAATTCCTTATGGTTTACTGTATAATTTCTCTGTATATTCTATAAGAATGTAAATACAATTTTAATTTTAAAAATTCCCGCTATTGTAGCAATTTTCTGTTTTCCAATATCAGGTTTCCTATGAAAATCATGACTGTACCTTACGATTATTTTAATGCATCCTAATGTTGGATAATAACTAATAGGTATCCGAAAGTTACAAAAGTAACAAAAAATTATTTCCTTATATTAATAAGAGAAAATATGCATACCTCACTTTTGACAGATAAAATGTTGATAAAAAATAATACGTATTAAGAAATTAATTAAAAAAATTAATTTTGTTGGTTTTAGTAGAATGTTTAGTGAAATATTGATTTATATTTATTTGTATTGTAAAATAATAAAAGTGAAAGACTTGATTTTAATAGTTAGTATTATTATTATTATTAGCACCGCGTCTTACTACCCATTCGGGTTATACGCACTTAACTAATGTGTAATGGTAGGGAGATTGTGAGATGAAATGAAGGACCTACAGCTTAACGTGGAATCCGAACCACGGTGGAGGCCTGGCATTCCCCACATTCACAAGATGTCATTGTCAGAGGTAAAGGAAGGGTTTGGTAATCAGATATATCTTTGCCGGGACCGAGGATTGAACCCCGGCCACCAGCACAGAAGTCTGACACCTTACCCCTAGACCATCAGGTCACCTAATAGGTAGTAAGTAGACTTAATTTTTTGTACCTTTTGTATCAGCGTAAATTGATGTATGAGTAAGGAGTTTACTTATCCTGATTTAAGGACAGCTAATATTTTATGATAGTTAATGTGGAATCATTATTTTTAATTAATGATTAGAAGTTATTAGTTATTTGAAATTCAGACTATCTGGTTTTTTACTAAATTAATTTAATTCAGTGAAATAAGTAGTAGTAGTAGTTTGACTTTGAAATCTAATACTATTTGTTTATTATTTAATAAAGGTTTTATATTTTATAAATAATTATAATTATTATTTATTAACTTGATCACAAAAGTTTTTATTGAGCTAACCCACTTTTTACTATAATTCCACTATGTAATTAATAAAGCACTTGGATTTTACTCTCAACCAAAGAGCATTCGATAGTACATTATAATTATTTTAATACATATTATTATAACCGTGCTGGTGGTCACGTGGTTTCAATGTCTGTCTGATTAAGTTTAGTTTGCCAGTAACTGGGAGATCTGGATATGAAAATTGGCCAGGTATACTGAGGATATTTTTTTTCTTAGTAGAAGATCCCACTCTTCCTCTGGGCAAATTTGGGTACATTACCTCTACCACCCTCATTCTTACTCCATTAAATAAAATTGTAATTAAATTAGGTCTGATAATTATAAATATCATTGATAACACAAATATTAAAACTAATAAAATAAAACGGTTAACATTATCATCCCTATGTATATAACCTTCACTAAGTATAAATTACTGGGAATGCCAGGCCTCCACCGTGGTTCGGATTTCACGTTAAACTGTAGGTCCTTCATTTCATCTCACAATCACCCTTCCATTACACATTAGCGTAAGTGCGTATAACCCGAATGGGTAGTAAGACGCGGTGCTAATAATAATAATAATATAAATTACTAAAGAAGAAATAAATAGAACAAAATCTTACAAAAAATGTTGATATTCAATCGATTAATAAAGTTGTTACAGCTACACAAGAATAATAATTAATTGACTTTCATTCAATAAAATACACAAAATCATTAATTAAAAAATTAACCCCAAATCTAAATAAAATTAATCTAATAATAAATTAAAAATTAAAACATTATATATAATGATAATTTGCTTAATAAAATTACCTAAAGTATTTTAATATAAGCTAATGATTCCATAAATCAATATTCTAACTAAACCAATTAAGTTATAACAACAAAGAAACAAAATCAAAAACACACATTTTGGGTAAATAGGTGGATAGTCCAAACAGATTGACGTAGTTAAGGATGTCAACGTGAAATCAATACAAAAATATATAGATTTATTTACAAAGCCATGTTTTAGTATCCGATACATCGATCAATTTATCGATATATTTTATATATTGAAATAGAGTTATGGCTTGTGACTAAAATAAATTGAACTAGCTTTTATCTATTTTTATTAACTTAGAATACTCCAGATAGCCACTTCACCACCAATGGCGCAGTGAAAGCGCGCTGTGCCTGTAAACCAGAAGTTCGTGGATCGAAACTTTGCTCTTCTACAATTCCATATACTATTGCAGATAACACGGAATTCTTTCTTCAATAAAACACAAATTTCCAAGGACATTGAATTTATTGCTATCCAAACAACGTAGAGTAGTTAGAATGGTTCTTTACCACCAGTGTCGCGGAGTGTTACTCCACTCTCCTGACTTAAAACAAAACTCTGACTGACCTCTCTTTAACCATTCGAGGTGCCTCACTTTACTCCTCGCCGAACTACCTCTCACGGAGGTAGAAAAGCCTTCCGCGAACCAACCAAGTGCTCTCGCGGAGGTTTAGGGTAAAACTGATCGTAAGGAGGAAATACTTCAAAGGTGACGTTGATTCGGCACAAAATGAATCTTTATTTAAAACTATATTTTACTAAACTTGTGTGCTATTTTCAACAATTAAATACAATATTTAAAAGTGAAAAGTGATTAAGTATCGTATTACATAACTGTAGATGTATTAATTTTCCATTGCAGTTAACCCAGACTGATGTTCTTCAATATATCATAAACAACTAATATATCGATATAAATTTATTGATGTATCGTAACTTTTGATATATATAATAAACAACTTATATATCAATATAAATTGATTGATGTATCGTAACTTTTAATATATATCATAAACAACTGATATATCGATATACATTGATTGACATATCGTAGCTTTTGATATATATCATAAACAACTGATATATTGATATAAATTAATTGATATCTCGTATCTTTAGATATATACCTTGCGTTATATCAAGTGATAAAATAAATATCAGTATATGGTGCACCACAACAACAAAAAATACCGAAAGGCAGTTTAATGTGACAACACAGCACCACGTAAGCTATGTCTCTAGCATACGCATTACTATGGCGTACACGCACTATTATGACATGCACACACGTCACAACAATGGCTCTACGATACGTGTACGCGCAATTACATCATCCCTTTTGGCAACCGTATGGATCACCCTCATAACGTGCGATAAGGCCAAATTCTAGTCCAGGCACATCCAATTGTTTTTTAAGTGCCACATGTAACGATAACTTTCACTTAATTTAATAGCAGAGAAGAGTAAAACCATGTGTGTGTTGGTTTTTTTCACTCGCTTCCCCCAAAGCAAAGTTGATGTGGAACTGATTGATAACAGGTAGAATAAATTCCACATTTCCTTGGTTTCTCTTGGAGTTATGTTTGCAGTTGAATAACAACCTTGAATAGAATGCTTGATGGTTCCATTATAAGTAAGGACATGTTTTGAATTTATAATGACTTAATATTCGTTTCATTAAAATAGGAGTGGTACTTCAATATTAATTGTCAAATCCACGGATGGGCTGGCATTTATACATAATATTAATTATGTATAGTCCAGTGAATTTTTTTTTTTTTTTTATACCGCGTCTTATCAGCTATTCACGTTAATTACTCTAATGAGGTAGGGATAAAGAAGGCACTATATGAGAGGTAGTCTACCCACATTTGCGTGGAAGGACATTGGGAAACAATTTATAAAAAAACACCCAGAATACAGCTGACCGGGATTCAAGCCCGATCTCTCCGTCATCTGCAGGCCACAGATACCAGTCCACCCCTGTCTACAAGGATATCTCACGGCAGCCAGGTCCTCCCCTGTCTAAAAGGATATCTCACGATAGCCCAGTCCTCCCCTGTCTACAAGAATATCTCACGGTGGCCCAGTCCTCCCCTTGTCTACAAGGATATCTCACGATGGCCCAGTCCTCCCCTGTCTACAAGGATATCTCACGGTGGCCCAGTCCTCCCCTGTCTACAAGGATATCTCACGGTGGCCCAGTCCACCCCTGTCTACAAGGATATCTCACGGTGGCCCAGTCCTCCCCTGTCTAAAAGGATATCTCCCAGTGGCCCAGTCCTCCCCTGTCTACAAGGATATCTCACGGTGGCCCAGTCCTCCCCTGTCTACAAGGATATCTCACGTTGGCCCAGTCCTCCCCTGTCTAAAAGGATATCTCACGGTGGCCCAGTCCTCCCCTGTCTACAAGGATATCTCACGTTGGCCCAGTCCTCCCCTGTCTACAAGGATATCTCACGGTGGCCCAGTCCTCCCCTGTCTACAAGGATATCTCACGTTGACTCAGTCCCCCTTGTCTATAAGGATATCTCACGGTGGCCCAGTCCCCCTTGTCTACAAGGATATCTCACGAGTCCTCCCCTGTCTACAAGGATATCTCATGGTGGCCCAGTCCCCCTTGTCTACAAGGATATCTCACGGCAGCCAGGTCCTCCCCTGTCCACAAGAATATCTCACGATGGCCCAGTCCCCCTTGTCTACAAGGATATCTCACGTTGGCCCAGTCCTCCCCTGTCTACAAGGATATCTCACGTTGACTCAGTCCCCCTTGTCTATAAGGATATCTCACGTTGACTCAGTCCCCCTTGTCTATAAGGATATCTCACGGTGGCCCAGTCCCCCTTGTCTACAAGGATATCTCACGACCTCCCCTGTCTACAAGGATATCTCACGTTGGCCCAGTCCCCCTTGTCTACAAGGATATCTCATGATGGCCCAGTCCCCCTTGTCTACAAGGATATCTCACGGCAGCCCAGTCCTCCCCCAGGTTCAGCGTCAGTAAAAGCTTCAGCTGATCTATAATAAGATGACTTCGATGTGTTTATTGGCAGCGCTATCTTACTACCCGTCGGTGCAAGCCACTTACTTATGCTAATGTGGTACGGATAAGGCCGGTAGTATTTAGAAGAAATTTAAAAATACTTTCAGTACATCAGGCCATTGTTTATATCCCGAACTTTCCATCGCCGATAAACAAAATCAGGTGATACTGACTCCTTAGTCCGTGTGGATGTGTTGTCAGATTTAAATATACATATAAAGTGGTCCTTTAAATGTATTTAATTCTATACTCATACTTTGATCATGTTTTAATATGACTAGGCCTAGATTTTAAAAAATAGCATTATGAGCTATATTTACTTTTATTTCCTGGTAGTATCTTTAGAATCATCAGACAACCACATGTTAAATAAAGAGCTGGCTGAATTTAAATCATCAGTCGGCCGCATTGAAATCATTACCTTGCTGCACTGAAAGCATAAATTTGCTGCGCTGAAATCATCAGGTGACCACACTGAGATAAGCGCATGACTGCACTGAAACCATCAATCAGCCGCATTGAAATAACCAGTTGTCTGAATTGAAATCATCAATCAGCCGCACTGAAATCATAATGGTATAGCACCGAAATGGCCAATGGGTCACACAGAATCCATCAAAGAAAGATACTGAAATCATCATAAGGCTAACAATTAAACTAAGACAGAAGCTCGTATCTGCCCCTTATCATCTTCATTTCTTCACCTGTTACATAATAACATGTAAGGTAACTTATGATGTCATTGTTTGTGTACTTGACCCAACCTCTAACATTACTGCCCTTTAAACAATAATTTGTCTGCTATTGTCCAACAAACAACCTACAAACTATACATCTTGCAGTGCAAACTCTTACCTACAGCCTACACTACACTTGTATTGGTTTATGTTATTTTCAAAATAAAATCAATTAATTTTAAAACCATTTTCGGTGGTCGAACGGCATAATGACGTCACTCTTGTAATATACTGGACTGCTGATGACGAGGTTGGGGTTTGAAACCCGGTAGGTCGGACTGAGGTGGGTTTTTTTCTGAATGGCTTCCCACTCTAGCTCTTCGCTTATGTTGGTACATTTAATATAAATTCTACCTTATTCATCCCTCTCCTATTAGTGTAAATAATAAAAGAGCTAGTTTAAAAACAGATTAGTTTTATCTTCTTCTCATACTTTATTAATTGAATTATGTATTTATCCAAACGACACGTGCACCGCATAGTTGTCATAAATTCAATAAGAGTCAAGGTTATAAGTATGAAGAGGTTAATTAAGTGAAAATGCACAAACGTTCCCTTGGAAACTCGATGGAAAATTTCTCACAGCACTTGGTCAGAATAAAATCCCAACTTGTCGGATCTTAATCAGCCACTCTCTTCTTTATGGGTGTGCGAAGCTGCGAACTGCCAAAGTTTGAGGGTCAAATCTCCTTCGCTACCGTTTCGACACCCACAATAACCTTCGCACCTTCGAAACATTTCGAAGGAAGAAGAAAACTTTTATATATTAAGAACAGATTTGAATTATTTCACTAAATGCCTATGATATTTTTCAACATATTCTAATCATTTTTAGATCTGCTACTAAACATTGATTAAATTACATCTATAAATCTATAACGTAAGCATCGATAAATTTAGATATGTCGGCATACAATAATGTAATGAGATTTTTCTTTCCAATAAACCTTTCTTTTTCACTTAGATGCCCTAAATGGATGTATTCACACATGCCTAACCACACAGTAGCCATACTGGATAGGCAAGAAGTCTGTGCCTATAGCTCAAAAAACAACTCCGTACTTAATCCATCCTCACTAACTTTCTCCACATTTCCTGAACATAGCATACACCCTTCGCTTCAACAACATCCGTACACCGAGTCATACATGCTCTTTTATTCTTCAAACTATTAATGTTACTGTTTTTCACACATTCGTCTACCACATATAGCCAAGTCTTACATGGCCTACCCCATCCTTTTGATCCACACTCTACCTTCATATATTTGTTTAGTCACTCGATTCACACTCATCCTTTCAACCAGCCCAAACCAACGTAAGCCGCTTCTTTAACATTGACCTATTGGATTCCCTTTCAAACCGCACTCCATCACCCATTCATGACTGACTGTCCATACGAGTTTATCCACATACATAGATATCTCATTCCAACCGCATTCACCTTGTTCTTGTGTTTTCCTTGACATACCCACGCTTCACATACAAACAACAATATTGGGGTTAATACACTTTTATATACTGCCAACTTTGCCTCTTTAAATACTACTTCATTCTTTGCAATAGTCCACATACATCCAACTACTCTCCGAGATGCATTCTGTTAATTTCACCAGATATTCTTCCATTTTTACGAAACTTTCTGCCCAGATACATAAAATATTCACTTGTTCTAACAGTTTTCCATTTATACTAAGCTGACAATCATTTCCTGATCCGTCCTTATCAAAAAATATCATCTTAGTTTTGGAGACATTTATAGTTTATTTATTAATTTTTTAAACTCCGCGTCTCACCACCCATTCGGGCTATACGCATATATACTAACGACTGTTAGGTATGAGAAAGGTTGAATTTAGAGGTAGTGTACCAGCTATTGCGTGAAGGGAGAATCTTTCAGGAAATACCACCCTCAGTACACTCTACCGGGTTTCAAACCACGTTCTCCATATCATTGGCACTCCAGTCTATTTTGTGAAAGACAGCTTAGACCATTCAACCACCGATAATGGGTTGTGGATATTTAAAAAACTAAAAGTACTGTTATGTGACACCATCAAAAACCTTACCCGCTTCGGTGGCCGCATGGTCTAAGGCACTGCTCTCGCAGTAGACTAGACTGCCAATAATGGGGATATCGAGGCTCGATCGAGGTTTGCCACTCTTCCTCTAAGCAAATTCGGGTACACTTCCTCTCAATATAACCTTCTAAATCCTCAAAATCATTAGCATAATTAGTACATAAGCGTATAGCTCGAACGCGTAGTAAGACGCGGTGTGTACAAAACTTATATTTGACTTCTACTTTGCATCATATGTTTCAAGCTTCACTTCTCATTGAAGATCATTTGACAATTAAAATGTATTCGCACAATTTTATTAAGTGTATAATTTATAAGCTATTGATTCAATGATTTCAAATCATTACAGTTCATTAGCTATAAGGGTTCATATTATCTATTATACGTTTTTTGCGTACCACTGTTAAGGTAAAGTAATTAATGTACAAGGCTTAATATTAGTTTAACCAGACAATCGTATACGTTTCGTAGATTATGGTGGGCAGGACATGCAGTGTGAATGGAAGATTCTAGAACCTTGTTCAGGGTACTGACTGGAATACCCAATGGAGAGTGACCATTGGGGAGACCTAGATGCAAATTAGAGGATAACATTAGAATGGACCTGAACGTGATAGGGTGTAATGAATGAGGTGGACTGGATAGAACTAGCTAAAGATAGGAATAGGATATAAATAGATGGATTGAATAGAGCTAGCTCAAGATAGGGATAGGATGCAAATAGATGAATTGGATATAGCTAGCTCAAGATAGGGATAGGATATAAATAGATGGATTGGATAGAACTATCTCAAGATAGGGATAGGATGCAAATAGATGGATTGTATAGAACTAGCTCAAGATAGGGATAGGATGTAAATAGATGTATTGGATAGAGCTAGCTCAAGATAGGGATAGGATGTAAATAGATGTATTGGATAGAGCTAGCTCAAGATAGGGATAGGATGTAAATAGATGGATTGGATAGAGCTAGCTCAAGATAGGGATAGAATGTAATAGATGGATTGGATAGAGCTAGCTCAAGATAGGGATAAGATGTAAATAGATGGATTGGATAGAGCTAGCTCAAGATAGGGATAAGATGTAAATAGATGGATTGGATAGAACTAGCTCAAGATAGGGATAAGATGTAAATAGATGGATTGGATAGATCTAGCTCAAGATAGGGATAAGATGTAAATAGATGGATTGAATAGAGCTAGCTCAAGATAGGGATTGGATGTAAATAGATGGATTGGATAGAGCTAGCTCAAGATAGGGATAGGATGTAAATAGATGGATTGGATAGAGCTAGCTTAAGATAGGGATAAGATGTAAATAGATGGATTGGATAGAGCTAGCTCAAGATAGGGATAAGATGTAAATAGATGGATTGGATAGAGCTAGCTCAAGATAGGGATAGGATGTAAATAGATGTATTGGATAGAGCTAGCTCAAGATAGGGATAAGATGTAAATAGATGGATTGGATAGAGCTAGCGCAATTTTGTAAGTGGGGGCAGTTAACTTTCGAGCTTCTATTGCCATAGAGTAAGACATTCATATAAAGTGTAAACAAAGACATATTTAAATGTTAAAAAAAAAAGTACAATTAGATTACAAGTGGTAGAATCATATCATTTTAATCATATAAAAATTCTGTTCTTTTAATAATTTGATAATTTGTTTTTATCTCATTTTGTAATAAACTATATTGTTATTTATAGCTAATCTATTTTATTTGAATTAACACTAGCAAAATCGTTAATTTTATTACTGTGCCAGAATTGAACATTTCAAATATAAATTTGCAATGTATATTTAATGAAATTTCTTGTTTTGACTGTAACAATAGTATAGACAACCCCGATTAGCAGAACCTGATATGCCCGGCTGAGGTAGAGGATCAGATAATCCCAACTAATAACACACCCGGGTAAAGCGGACGAAAAACTTCCTGGTCGGTGTTGCTGGAATGGGCTGAGTGTAGGGATGGATTGTGAATTCACAACCTGCTCCTTTGTCACTGCTCCTCTGACGTCACATTTTCAACCTGTTCTTGACAGATGAATGGAGCTCTTCCTTTTTGTCACTGGTTCACGGATCAAATACACGCTGTAACAGGTCCGGAACAACCTTGTTCCTTTATGTTCCGGAGATATTTTGGAGCAGTCGTACAGTGGAATTGAAGTGGATACTTTGTGTTCTTGTCACAGCGCTGAGATCAGGTCCGGCGCTACCTTACTTATCTATTATATAGGCCTAGCTTAAGAGTTGTTTAAGGGAATCACAAATGAGTCTTGAAGGGGAAAGCTTTCGACAATACAAGCACAGTATGTGATGCATTCTCAAAATAAATTGTTACGTTGATGATAAACATTGAAGGGACCCGCTTGGTGATAAAATGATTTAAGGCAAGGATCAGCAATCTACTGACTGACTGATTTTATCTAGCCCACAAAATAATGTTTAGGAAACAAACGATTTGTTCAAATGTTCAAAAAATTTGCTTAATAGCTAATTACTACATGTAAAATGTAAAATTGAACTTACATTTGCTCTACTTTTTTTTTAAATTAGCCAAACATTTTTTTAAAACCCATAAAGCCCACGATAGCAAAAAGGTTGCCAGCCTCTGGTCTCTTACTTCACTCTCGCACTAGACTGGACTGCCGATGACAGGGAGATTGAGGTTCGATTCCTCTAGAATCAACCATCTCCATCCCAAACACTTTGGCGTAATTAGCATGAATGCATATAATCCGAATGGGTGGTAGATGCGGTGCAAATAAAAACTAGGATGTGAATAGGTACGATTATAGTAACTGTGACAAAAAGGAGCAGGTAAAAGTAACAGGTCCAGTGGTGGAGCAATAACAGATTGCTCCTGTTCCACTAAAGGAGCAGTTTTTCCCATCCCTAAGGCTGAGTGAGACATTGCTATTTGCTATCTTTTGCTACTTATCCAAACTGCAAAAACGCCGGCCTTTTTTCCTGTCCACTTCCACCACACTTTAAGGTGGGATGGAGTGGTCGTGAGAAAAAGCCAGTACTTTTGTAGTTTTTTGGTCAATTGCTCCAGTACAAATACATAATTTAATTTTCTTCACATGGTGACCTTAACATTTTTTTAATCTCTCTCAAGGATGTTCTAAACTTTAATGACAACTTTTTCTCTTAATTTATTATGTTTGTTAGATATTCCCACCATGCTCATGACATATTCAGGAAATGTAGATGTCAACATGTGAAGAAAATTAAACTCTATGTTTATATTGGAGCAATATCTTATTTATTTTCGCAAAAAAAAATTGTTTTATCATAAAAACTGCAAAAACATTGGCCTTTACTCGCATCTCCTTCTGTCCCACCTTAAGAAGTGATCTTCCTACACCCCAGCCGTACCATTCTTTTATCTGACACGATGTTTAGCTCACTCTAAGACCTCCATGGAGAAGGTCGTTACATAAACCCGCACAGCAGAATAAATTAAACAATCAAGTATTAGATACGGTGCGTAGCTTGTCTAGGAAAGCTGGTCAGCGCGTGATGTGAAAATATTGGGTCTACACTAAAACGAACAAGGCAGGAAGGCACAGTCGGTGGAACGGGCGGTTTTCCCGTTCGTCCAGTGAATAATCCCCCCAGGTTTCCAAATAAGGCGAAGGTATCGGGTGGAACTCATAGTGTTCTGTAATCCTCGTCTCTTTCACGTTCGTTATGTAAGTCGAATGGGGAGACGGTTTGGCGAAAGTTCGATGGCGTTAACGATTGTGAGACAAAGGTTAAGGTATAATCATCTTCTTTGGGAATCAAGAGTTCCTGCTTCTATAATAAAGACAATGGACCCTCCTCTTTGTATACTTTTGCCTGTGGGAAAGGTCATAAATGGTTTGTTTTCTTTGTCACCGCGTCTTATTACCCGTTCGGTCTGTACCCATATATTACGCTTCTGCGTTAGGAATGAAGAAGGCTAAATTTAGGGGAAGTGTAACCACATATATTTGGAAGGAGAGTGGAAAACCATTGAGCATAGAACATCCTTAGTACACCCGATAAGTATTCGATCCCCTATCTCCCCGTTATCTAAAGTCTAGTCTATTTCGAGAGTAACGCTTTAGACAAGGTTTCATAGGTATACGGCCCACTGGCTACATTTGGCCCATGAGACATACCTAAAGTGGTTATAAGGTTGTTTAAATCATCGATGGTTGTAATGAGGTGGACTGGATAGAGCTATATGGCATACTTTTGTAAGTGCAGCAATGAACTTTCGAGTTCCTAATGCTTACTTGATGTGTGTGTATATATATATGTGTGTGTGTGTGTGTAATGAAAATGATAAGATATAGTAGCCCTGTGGCTTCTTTGGGGCTGAATGACAGCTCACAGCTGACTTCTGACAGTCAACATTTAGGTATATACCTAAATTTTGACTGTCAGAAGTGACAGCAGCTAAACATATGTTTTTGCAGATCATATGGTTCGGCGTAGGAATACATAATTTGGTAGGTCACTTTTCAAAGCCGTCAGCTGTCAGCTGTGAACTGTCAGTCAGCACCAAAGAAGCCATGGGGTTACTGTACAATGCATGGGAGTAGTGAATTAACATATGTTCCTAGACCATAAAATAATATGATGATATATGTAAAACATAATTAATTCGACAGGACCTTAAACATTTTAAAAAGGAGGTCCTTGCAATGGCATGGTATTTATCTGAAGAATGTATCGTCTTTAAAATTAATTGAAACATTCGTAAACAAGATAATCTGGGTTCACCCATTGAAATCATAACATGGTTTCATTGAAACCATCAGAGAGCTGTTTTGAAACCACCAGAGAGATGCATTGAAACCATCAGGGGCTGTATTGAAACTAACAGAGGGCCGCATTGAAACCATCAGAGAGCTGTTTTGAAACCAATAGAGAGCTTCATTGAAACCATCAGAGATCTTCATTGAAACCATCAGGGGCTGTATTGAAACCATCAGGGGCTGTTTTGAAACCATCAGAGGGCCACATTGAAACCCTCAGAGAGCTGTTTTGAAACCATCAGGGGCTGTATTGAAACTAACAGAGGGCCACATTGAAACCATCAGAGAGCTGTTTTGAAATCATCAGAGAGCTGTTTTGAAACCATCAGAGAGCTGTTTTGAAACCATCAGGGGCTGTATTGAAACCATCAGAGGGCCACATTGAAACCATCAGAGAGCTGTTTTGAAACCATCAGAGAGCTTCATTGAAACCATCAGAGAGCTTCATTGAAACCATCAGAGAGCTTCATTGAAACCATCAGAGAGCTTCATTGAAACCATCAGAGAGCTGTTTTGAAACCATCAGAGAGCTGTTTGAAACCATCAGGGGCTGTATTGGAACTAACAGAGGGCCACATTGAAACCATCAGAGAGCTGTTTTGAAACCATCAGAGAGCTGTTTTGAAACCATCAGAGGGCTTCATTGAAACCATCAGAGAGCTGTTTTGAAACCATCAGAGAGCTTCATTGAAACCATCAGAGAGCTTCATTGAAACCATCAGGGGCTGTATTGAGACTATCAGGGGTTGTATTGAAACCATCAGAGAGCTGTTTTGAAACCATCAGAGAGCTGTTTTGAAACCATCAGAGAGCTTCATTGAAACCAGCAGGGGCTGTATTGAAACTAACAGAGGGCCGCACTGAAATATACAGACTTAATTAGTCCAGGACAAATTCTTATTTCAAGGACAATCTCCCAAATTGAGGAAGAATGGTTACGTGATATTAGAGTCACGATCTAACTCACCCTTAAAGCTCCTCTCACAGCCGTTTAAATGGGTTGTCACAAAAACCAGGGGTGTCAAACCCATTTTATCATAAGGGCCACATAGAAATATGAAAATAATGAGGTGGCCACATTTCATAAAATTTAATATCGACCCCATTTTAAGCTAAAAAATACTTCAGTTTCATAATCCTTAATTTTTCACATAATTTAAATAAAGATTACATACAATTTTAAGACAGGTTTTTTTTACCGAAAATTTAAAACATTTTACCCATTGATGTTAAGCTTTTTATCATACATTTAAATCTTTATATTTGCAGCAAGTTAGTGAGTGTTAGGCTTAAGATTTACTGTTCAAACTGTTATTAAACTGGTATTAAACTGATTACACATTTACATCATTTTCGTCTATTCAACTTTTAGTATTCATTTCAATTTTTATTGTAGTCTTTGTTATTATAACATTTACTGTTCAAGTTTAAATGTTGATGACAAATCCGTATGCATAAAAGTGATTTATCGAGTGTAATACTCACTTTTCATAACAAAAAACAGCTATTCATACAACCAGCTTAGGTGGCGTATTTAGCTAACGCGCTAGTTTTGTGTTGAGTTAGGCTGCCGAGGACGAGCAGATCAAGGTTTGAATCTCGGTCAGGTAAACTGGGGATGGTTTTTCCTAAACGGGCTGTACTCTCCCTTCACGCAAACGTGGGTTCACTTTCTTTACATTCAACCTTACCAATTCCTTACACATTATCATAATTAGTACTTAAGCGTATAACCCAAACGGGTAGTAAGACGTGGTGCTAAAATAAATAATTAACTATTCCTACACTTAAGTGCTGCCAAATATTTCACACACTATATTCAACAACAAAATATATTAATGTGTGTTTTATAACCTAATGAATGAAACATACAAAATATTAGTTTCAAAATAAAAGTTCTTATTTTATAAACACATGTGCGTGAACACAACCGAAGACAGTCCTCAACCACCTTAATCTTGTCTGGTTCACCGTTTTAATCTGTGAAGTGAAGGCAGGCCTTTAAAAAACTCCCGTTTGTAAAGTATTTTTAATATAGCCACATACGCCGCTTACATAAAAAGAAACAACCAAACGGCTATTATCATAATTGTTTGTGTTTCAAAAATGTAAATACGGTTAAAAGTATATATATATATATATACAGTAGCTCCATGGCTTCTTTGGTGCTGACTGACAGCTCACAGCTGACGGCTTTGGAAAGTTACTAGACCAAATTATGTATCCCTACGCCAAACCATATGATATGCAAAAACATGTGTTTAGCAGCTGTCAGTCAGCACCAAAGAAGCCATGGGCCTACTGTATATATATATATATGATTGTGTGTATGTGTGTGTTTTGAAAGTCTTGACTGCCAAAGTGACAACTAAACACATGGCCTTGTAGATAATATGGTTTGGTGAATGGATACATGATAGTATATCTGGTACTCTTCCACCGTAGATGGGGTATAATCTACATAATATTATCCCTGGGATCAGGCGGGATACTAACCAGAACATTTCACCACCAGAACTTCCCTCATCCCTACCCTACTGGTGAAAATATGAGGATAGCCAGATGGTTAGGAATAGACTGTACAAAGTCTGTTCACCATAGATTTTTACCTGAATGACAGTTGAAAAATCACATCTTTAGGGTTTGGGTAACCAACATTTGTAAAAGAGCACTGTTTTGTTATATATGATAAGTTTTTTGGTTACCTGTTATATTTTATATTTAAAATAACGTAAACTTGCCTTTTATCACACTAAAAATGTATTTTTATCCAACCCGAGATAATATTTTAAACATAATTAAATGCACTTATTCTTAGTTTTGGAATGTTATCGATAGTGTGTAATATAGTGCATACTTTTTAATACAGACATCGAGTTACTTGGAAAATATAAAACACTTGTCCTTCTTTTACATATAATAAATTATGTTATGATTATTTTTATCGTATTTCGAAATATTTAACTGAATAAAATATTTTTATAAACTGCGTGGGTGCATCATTGTAAAGAACTTGTTTGCGTCATGATTAATCACATAGTTAAAATTCATTGTCCTCCATTTTGAAGCTATATTTGTTAGACCTTTTGTGAAAGTGATGTGAATAGTAATTTGTTTAAGGAAACTAAAACGTAATAAGCTTAGTGCCCGACCTCAAATAAATATAAATAATACTGGCCTAAATCACTGTGGCTAACTATCACATTCATGTATTACCATCTGTTTTCATTACAGATGTCCAAACTGAAATATGTCAGCTGTTGGCGTAGAGGTACATTAGGGACTATTTCTAGTAACTTTTTGAGCTGTCATCAAAGTGAACTAAGATACTGAATGTACAGTACTTTAGACAGAATAATGATGAAATGTGCTTTCCAGCGCATAACTACTTATTACATTTATCTTCAACAAAGTTTAATAATGTCTACAATTATAGCAATTACAATGGGAAAAACTTGCTGTGTACTCCATTATTACATAATTAACATTTTTAATAACCATTCGTTTGATCTCAACGGTATAATGTGACGTGTTATTATGTTCAGACGGGTAACTACGAGTTCCTCGGTCCACAACGGATGCTGAAATAACTTATTGTATACAGACCTTGAGGAGAATGTAACTAAAAAGTTATGACAGCAACAATAACGACTTACAAGGTGTTAAATTTGGCAGTTTTTATAACACAGAGTTTAATTTTCTTCACAGGATGATATCAACAGTATTTTAATATTTGTCAAGGATTTCCTCCTTAGCTCAGTTGGTAGCGTTTCTGCCTACTGAGCTAAGAGCCCCGGGTTTGATTCCTGGCGTTTCCGAAAAATCTTGTCATTGATTAAATATGGGCTTTTTAAATTAACGGCTGGGGACTGGCTGTTGTGTCTATTCTAGTCCCAAGTTAGATTATAAAGCATATGAATTATTATTATTATTATTAGCACCGCGTCTTACTACCCGTTCGGGTTATACGCATTTACACTAATGTGTAATGGTAGGGTGATTGTGAAGATGAAATGGAGGACCTACAGTTTAACGTGGAATTCGAACCACGGTGGAGGCCTGGCATTCCCAACATTCACAAGATGTATTGTCAGAGGTGAAGGAAGGGTTTTTTAATCAGATAGATTTGTGCTGGGACTGAGGATTGAACCCCGGATCCCAGCACATAAGTCCGACACCTTACCCCTAGACCGCCAGGTCACCTTTATAAAGCATATGAAGCTACGACAGTCCTAGCAAGCCGGCAGTGGAAAAATATATGTCTTGAATAAAAAATTAAAAAACTTACCCAGGCCATGGGCTGGAAACAATAATGGACGTATGTATCTGTCAAGGATATCCTGGAATTTAATGACAACTTTTTCTCTTAATTTAAAAGAGTTTTTCATCTAATGTCGCTATGCTTATGACGGATATTCAAGAACTGTTGATATCGCCATATGTAGAAAATTAAACTCTATATTTCTACTGGAGAGGTATTTGATTTATTTTGGCCAAAATTAATGTCTTGCTATGAAAATCGCAAAAACAATAACCTTCCCTCATGTCCCCTACACTGCCACCTTAAATTCTGTACCTATAATAATTTAAGCACCATTGGTCAGTGGGTCTCATTATGCTAATTTTTGATGGGCCACAAATTTATTTAAGAAATTATATAATTTTTTAATTATATAAAAATAGAAAAAAATTATGTAAAATAGGAAATTGAAAAAACAATGTGTAAAATAATTCAATTAAAAATATATCATCCCCCATGCCCATTAAATCTAAGTGAGTCGCTTAAGTTTGTCCTTCTTAAAATTGGGTCGCGGTAATACTCTGTTCCCCTTCTCATCTGAAGAAACAGTCATTTATATTGTTCATAATGTCTGCCAAAACTTCTGCATTTCTGAGTTCACCACAAACTACTAAGTTCTAATCCAAGTTCATAAAATTCCCATAAAGAACACAAAACACAAAACTTTAAGTGTCCCAGCACGCAGAGAGACTATTATACACTCAGCAACAGTCAAGTAATAAACGTGTTTCCTACGCGAGATTTCAGGCTGGTTTTCGTCATCTTCGAGGCAATTTTACTTCGAATCAAACAAAATAAGTTCGAATACTATGTGTGACTTTTTAGCATTGTTTTATTAGAAGTTTCAAGGGACCAAGAGAAAAGTTCGAACTAAACATGAATTCGAATTATATAAGTTCGAATTATCCAAGTTCTAATGTACCACCCGTCTCGGTGGCGTAGTTGGCTAACGGGCTAGTCGTGTTGAGCTCGACTGCTGAGGACGGGGAGATCAAGGTTCGAATCTCGGTCGGGTGAACTGGGGTTGGTTTCTCCTAAATGGTTTTCCACTCTCCCTCCGCGCAAATGCGGGTTCACTTCCTCTAATTCAACCTTCCCAATTCCTAATCCATTAGCGTAAATTAGTACTTAAAGCGAATAACCCGAACGGGTAGTAAGACGCGGTGCTAAATATTAATATAAATCTATTGTACCGTGATACATGTGCACATGGAATACAATTTTGGTATATTCGTTAAAGTGATTTAAACGCTAATGCACTTGAATTGTGGTCAACCTCGCTGATCTTTGGGTAAAGTGCTCGCCTCAGTACCAAATGTTCTGGGTTCAAGCCCAACAGGGGTCGATGGATTTTTCCTTGAGCAATAAAAATCCTTAACACAACTTCCCTCTGAGGGGAAGTAAGGCCCTCAGTCCCATGTCGATTGTGGCATTTAAAAGACGCCTGGAAGGTATGTGAAGAACCTCTCCCAGCATAATTGGTAGTCCCTTTCACTCTCGCTCATAGAAATTCTCGTGAGCTAATATGAGTCAGTTCAGAAAGTGCATGTTAAATACCCCAAATAAATAAATTAATTAAATTA
The DNA here is from genome assembly GCA_902151445.1 of Timema monikensis. NCBI lineage: Eukaryota > Metazoa > Arthropoda > Insecta > Phasmatodea > Timematidae > Timema > Timema monikensis. The sequence goes on from CABFVZ010000098.1 coordinate 139,571, forward strand.
TGTAAAATAATTTATTAAAATAAATGACACTTAAAAGTAGGTTCAGTTGAATTAAAATATAATCGGGGATTAAAAAGTAAGCATTTTTTCACACATGATCAGTTTAGAAAATTTAGTAATGCATCGGTGATCACAAGGTCTGAGACGTCACTCTTCCAGTAAACCAGATTGCTGGTGACGGTGAGATCGAGGTTTGAATCCCAGCTCGGTGTACTGAGGGATTTTTTCCTTAATGATATACCACTCTTTTGCAACGCAAATGCATGTACAACACTTCCTCTAAATTATTTATTTCTTGTTCTTGTCCTTTTAGTATAAATATTTGGATAGCCCGAACTGGCACAAACGAATTGTCATAGTAAGAGCCTTATTTGACAGTTATATAAGTTACTTCTACTTTCAAGTATTCATACTTCAAGTCATGTGATCTGAAACTATCACTTTTGGTGGATATTATCAATACCTAAGAAATAATATAAATTTTAGTGAAACGTTATCGATATTGACCGTAATAATGTATGTTTGTATGTTTTATAAAAGGCCCTTTTTAAGAAAAATGGACAGTAATAAAACTTGATACACTTAAAAAACATTTCTAATCAAAACAAACTCTAAAGAAAATTTAGGGTCATCTAAAACATTTTATAAATGGATAAAACTTCCTCTGTCGACGTTAAACTTTGTGGGCAGTAAACGTTTATCTACATACCTAATTTTGAAATAGTATTCATAAATGAAAGCGTGATGTTCGCTTCATGAATAAAGTTTGTATATTAAATCTCTTTTAAACTGTTCTTACACACGATAAATTCATGAAACAAGGACACAAATTTAACTTTTTATGTTTTTTATCATGATAGTGATAATATTTCTGACTTTAAATCCGTTATTTTATCTACTACGACTTTTTATGTCTTAACACTTTTTCTCTTCCCTTTGATCGTTTTATCTTTGTCTGATATACGCTTGTGTTTCATTAAAATACTTATGTTAGACAAGTGTAGGTTAGCATATGCGACCAACAAAACTATAGATTATTTACATGAAGCATTTACCGATTTTTTGCCCTAAAAACATGGACATATTTCGCTTTTAATAATTGGGGAGATAGGGGTGGACAGAATGAACCTATCTTTACATTGAATTAGAAAATAAAAATTATTTCTTACTAAATAAATAGCATGACTAAAATGATAAAGGAATATATTTTGTATGTCATAAAAACACATTAGCTTAATCTTTTTTGCATTGATTTAAACGTGGATATTCAATATTCTGAATAAAACAATTCACTGTTTATTTTAAGGTACAGTTAAAGTAGTGTCCCATTTGACAGTAAAAATACATAACTTTTCTCTGTTGCACGCAAATACATTTCCTTTACCTTGAAAGGTAGAACTACTACCTTGACGGATTATACTAGGACCCTATCCTGTCTGCTATTTTTCAGGATAAACAAAGGGTTCAATTCTATTTTTTTTTATCACAACGTCTTACTACCTGTTTATATTAGTCGTATATGTACTAATAACGACTTAAATGAGTTAGGGATGAGGAAGGTTGAATTTAAAGGAAGTGCACTCACATTTGCGTGAAAGGAAAGCTAAAAACAATTTAATAAAACCTTCAGTACACCCGACCGGGACAGAACCACAATCTCCTCATCATTGGCAGTTTGGTCTATTTGTAAGAGTGATGCCTTAGACCATGAGACCACCGAAGAGCGTAAACACTTATTAACTACCCTCATTACACCCTGCAAGGATTCAAACCCCGACCAGAAAACACATTTTAGTGTGTGATGGCCTAGCCCGCACGCCCACCGATGTGGGTCTCATAGCGATATCTTGACCACGGTCAATGTATCCGTGATAGTAAATTAACCATTTGTTAGTCGTCAGCCCAGCAGATACTTAGATACGATATTCCTGACACAACGTGGGGCGATCTTCCAATAAAAAACGTAAAGAGTCCGTTGTTTACATTACGTGTTACGTGTTGATGGGACGTGAACCTTGGGCCACATGAGTAGGAACGGGG
>CABFVZ010000098.1:141662-255075 GCA_902151445.1 Timema monikensis
GGGGGGGGAGATATTGGTGAGTCGGGACACGCAACTCATCTCGATCTGAAGTGCCAAACGGGAAACTTTCTCCCTCGAGACGATCTCGGCCTCGAACAATGCGGACATTAAATGACGACATTAGCCGACGCCTGTTAGCATGGAAGCCACAGCAGCAAAAACTCCATTACATAATTAAACATCAATAGGGAGATGATTTTTTTTAACGTGCACTCTCTGAACTGATTGATTATATCACATGTAGAGGTAAGGTGTCGGACTTCTGTGCTGGGATCCGGGGTTCAATCTTCGGTCCGGGCACAGATTTATCTGATTGCCAAACCCTTCCTTCACCTCTGACAAGACGTGTATTAATCACAACTTGTGAACATGTGGAATACCAGGCTTCCACCGTGGTTCGGATCCCATGTTAAACTGTAGGTCCTCCATTTCATCTCACAATCACCCTACCATTACACATTAGCGTAAGTGCGTACAACCCGAACGGGTAGTAAGACGTGGTGCCAATAATAATAATAGTAATAATAATAAATCACATGACTTACAAGCTAACTTAATTCTAGAACAATAACAACCTCGGTCATTATACCCCTCAATGATTATTCGCTATGAACCTATTTCCCAAATGTTAGTTTTACAGGCCATGTTGGAACTCGGTGCCTTTAACTCAATGGGCAGAGAGAGGTGTTACTGAGGCAGCTGAGGTCACATGACGTATTAATCTGCTATTAGACCACTCTACCTAAAGATGAGAGTGTAGGGGACGTGAGAAAAGGCCAGTGTTTTTGTCATTTCCATATGAAAACTTTCTTTGGTTAAAATAAATCAAATATTGCTCTAGTAGAAACATAGAGTTTAATTTTTTTCACATGATATCAACAGTTGTTGAAATTTGTCAAGAGGCTAGCGGCAATAGACGAGAAACTTTATAAATGAAGAGAAAAGGTTGTCATTAAATTCCAAGACACCCTTGACCGATATTCAAGAACTGTTAATATCACCATTTGAAGAAAATTAAACTCTATGTTTCTACTGGAGTAATATTTGATTTATTTAGTCAAAAATGTGTTTCTATAAAAAAAAAATGCGAAAACACTGAACTTTTCTTGCGTTCCCTACACTCCCATTTTAAATAATGACTTCTATTTTGAAGTGAATGGTTTCCCACTCTCCCTCTACGCAAATGCAGTTATGTATATATATTCTTTGAACACTACTTTCCTCTACACTTCAAGGACTGGAGTCGTATAAGTTACCTATTTAAGACTCGCTTTGCTCGTTGTGGGCTCCGCCCCCAAACCCTCAGTGAGTGTAAGCTAATCTAGTTACAGCGTTGTTTTGAAAGTTGATTTATTTTTACAATTTTATGACTCTAGCTGTCCCATAAGTGTGTCAAAAAACAAAAAAAGGTGTGGAAAATGTGCAAAATTTAGCTAAAATTAAAAAAGATAGCTTTGATGCAATACGTTTTTTGATAGGTCTTAACGTTTAGCCCCAAGAGGCCTCTAAAGAAAGGTCCGCACCAACTTTAAAGTTGCTTTGAAATTTTGAAATTTTTTTTTTTGTGGATTTTGGAATTTTCCCGTCGGTTAAAGGCTAGAAGATATGTTTGCCAAATTTCAAGTTTCTAGCTCATCCAGAAGTGGGTAAACATTAATGTCAGTGAGTGAATGAGCCGTGTGGCTTTATAGTAGTAAGGTGACCTGGCGGTCTAGGGGTAAGGTGTAAGACTTCTATGATGGCGTCCGGGGTTCAATCCTCGGTCCCGGCACAGATTTATCTGATTTTCAAACCCTTCCTTCACCTCTGATAAGACTTGTATTAATCTCAACTTGTGAATGTGTGGAATGCCAGGTGTCCACCGTGGTTCGGATTCCACGTTAAACTGTAGGTCCTCCATTTCATCTCACAATCACCCTACCACTACACATTAGCGTAAGTGTGTATAACCCAAACGGGCAGTAAGACGCATTGCTAATAATAATTATGGTAGTATAATACGGTCGTTAGGTTGATTTGTCACTCACACTTTGGCAGGAGGACAAGGGGCCGTATATATTTATCGTTATTTGGATATCAGCAAATCCCCCATTCGACCTGATCTGCTTGCTCTCCGTACACTGGGAGCTTGATTTACCTCAGAGACAAACTTTTAAATACGGCCCTGTTCTGGGGGAATCGATATAATGCTTGTGAATACGTCACTGCTGATAAGACTCGCCATCTGATACGGATGAATGACCTGACGCCAACATGTCCTCTTCCTGATGAAGAACTTATGTCCCTCCGTACATTATGTAAAGCACTGAGCAATGGTGGGTGTAGCAGTGAAGGTAGACAAGTTTATTTCCTAACTCGATGCTAATAGAAGAGCAAACTTTCATCAACAAGAGAATGCACTCAATCTAACATTACTTTACTTGGTAAAAAAATAGTCTGAAATAAATACTTAAACACACACGTCTCTTTTTGAGTCTGATCCTGTGAACAGTCCGGTAGAAAAAAGTTTACTATAAATAGTTACGCTTTACACTTATGCATTTCCTCTGCTTGGACAAATCTCTTTATTCACTTTTACAATAATAATAATAATAATAATTAGCACCGCGTCTTACTAGCCGTACGGGTTATACGCCTTAAGGACTAATTACGCTAATAGATTAGGAATTGGGAAGGTTGAATTAGAGGAAGTTAACCCGCATTTGCGTGGAGGGAAAGTGGAAAACCATTTAGGAAAAACCTCCCCCAGTTCACCCAACCTAGATTTGAACCTCAATCTCCCCGTCCTCAGCAGTCGAGCTGAAACGACTTCACTTTTACAGATGAAGTAAATGAGCATCAGTTATAGTAAATAAGAATACCATAGTTACCGGTTTTCCCGAGGGAAAAAAATTCCCGCATTTTTAAAATCTCTCTGATTGTGAAACTTTGAAAAAATGATTCTGAATGAAAATGTTTTGTAAAAAGTGTGCTGAGCACGTCAGCAAATTTTAGGAGTTGAGAAAGTGTTGTTACTAGACTAAGTATTTATACTCAATGAATAGGTTAAAAACCCGCTTCAGTGGCGTAGTTAGCTAGCGCACTAGTTTCATTTTGAGCTAGACTGCTGAGGACGGGACGATCAAGGTTTGAATATCGGTCGGGTCGGGTGAACTGAAGGGGGGGGGGTGGGGGGTTCCTAAATGNTTCTACTCTCTCCACGTAAATGCGGGTTCACTTCCTCTAAATTCAACCTTCCAAATTCCTAACTCATTAGCGTAATTAGTACTTAATGCGTATAGCCGGAACGGGAAGTAAGACGCGGTGCTAATTATTATTATTATTATTATTATTATTATTTTAAACATGCCCATGTATATTTTGAGCAGTTTAATTACCGGGTAACATGGTCATCTTTCTTCTGAAGGAGCAAAGGATGGTTATATTAGGATTTATCAGAGAGAAGTTGAAAAAAGTTGATGGTTATTTAGTTTTTATAGAATTGAAATTTTTTGGCCAAAATAAATCAAATATTTATCCGGTAGCAACATAAAATTTAGTTCCTGCACATGTTAATATCAACAAATCTTGAATATATGTCAAGGGTGTTCTGGAATGTTGTCAAAACATTTTCTCTTTATTTAAAAAGTTATGACAAAATTCCAGGACACCCTCGACACATATTCAAGATCTGTTGAAATTAGCTTGTGTAGAAAACTAAGCTCTATGTTTCTACTGGAGAAATATTTGATTTATTTTGTCCAAAAAATCTAAATTCTATAAAAACTGTAAAAACACTTGCACTCCCTTCTGTCGCACCTTAATACGTTTTCTCCTAAAAATCCCCAGATGGGGCCACGTTGCATAAAGCGAAATTCCCTACATGTCAGATTACAACGCTACTCACACGAACACAAACTCACATATTTGAGTTAATATGTACGTCCCAAACAGAAGATGCAGTTAATGGTGGTGACCTTGGAACAGGTGCATGTCCTGCCATCTTGCGACACAATGGTTATCACGAAACATCCTTTTCTAAGGTTGCATACAGATAGACACATTTGTTCATCATCAAGGATCCTGTTAAGCTCCTTCTATAATATGTAGAAACACCAGGCACAGCTGGTAGGGCACTTCGTATTACAACCAGGGAGGTCAGGAGTCGATCCCAATCAGCTGCACTGCATTAATTTCTCCTCGGGATAGTTATAATACAGTTCCTTTAAGTTCACCTTCATAACCCTGTTTTTATGAATTATTTAATATGCAACGCGTCTGACTACAAATCCTTGCTACCTTCATTTAATTATGCTTATAGTGAGATTCGAGGAAGATAATATTTTAAGGAAATGAACCCTCAATTGGGTGGAGTAGTAATGACCAGGATTCAATCCAAGAACTTATTGTCCTCAGCTAGTCAGACTAAACTAATGTATATCAACACAAAAGTGGCAAATAATTGTAATTATGGCATTGTCCTTATACAGGATGACCACAATTCAATTAATTTAAATTAGTTTAACAAATTTCACTTGGAGAAGGGATTATCTGAAAAATCTTTTCATAACAGTCCGGTGATTTTTCTTAACTTTTGCAAAAATGGTGAAATAGCCGTGGTCCCTCTTCGCACACGAATCCGTCGTGTGGTGTCGCTCTGTTTTTGCAGTATTTATAGCCAAACTGTTTTTAGGAACATAAATAAAATATTACTGCAGTATAAACATTAGAATTTAATTTTCTTCACATGGTGATAACAACAGTTGTTGAATATCTGTTATGAGCATAGCGGCATTAGATGATAAACTTTTTAGATGAGGAGAAAAAGTTGTCATTAAATTCTAGGACACCCTTGACATATATTAAAGAACTGTTGAGGCTACCATGTGAAGAAAGTTAAACGTTTTTTTTTTCTATTGGAGCAATATTTGATTTATTTTGACAACAAAAAAAGTTTTTATACAAAAACTGCCAAACTACTTACATTAACTTGCGTTCCATACACTTCCACCTTAAGCTGACCATTAGCCTTTCGAATTTGATCGCTTTGGGCCTGAATGAGCCGGAATCAATTCTGAGTTAAACACGACCTAGCTATGACAACAGATGTTCTTTCACATTATTGTCGAGGAGAAACAGTGATGGTCATTGTGTGTGATAGTTGATATCTCAAAAGAGACAGTGATTATGTCACCACCTTGTAACCAAAGTGTCTGAAGAAATCCCACGGGGCGTGGATATCTATTAATATGCTCATGCGTTGATCAGCTCCCCATATTGACTTGATCCTGGCCCTCACACGTTCGAATTTGGCGCAGTGGCGAGTCCAGCAGGACAATAACAGTTATGTTAGGACAACAGGTTGGTGTGATACCACGTGATTCCACCACCACCAACAGGTGATTGTGAGATATTGGTGGAAGATACCAGCAACTCTACGATACCGAATTTTGTCAAGAACTGCTCTACCCCCGCTTGACGTACTAGTCCGACCAGACAAACACTTGGTTCGATTCTCGTCACACACGATCAAATTTCGTTGGAGTTTTGGCCCGTGCGAACCATATTTGATTTATTGATGGGATCAGATTTGAGCGTGCCTAACCAGATTTAGCCAATGAAAAAGATTTATTTATTTTTGTTATCTTATTATCTTACTGTGACACATTCATAAACCCAACGTAATAGATTGGTTTAAGAAAGTCTTCATTTGCCGCCCAACGTTTTCCAGTTACGATGCTAACTACGCCAAGTGTAAGCTCAGAGTTCAAATGGTGACGTCATCAGAACATGGTAGCCGGTAGGTAGGGTATCCCACACATCTGCAGACCTGTTTGCTTGAAGAATGTTACCGTCTGTAGCAGCTTGTTTTTGTATGTAGCCGTTCGTCGTGTCCTGCTTAACATGGTTGTACGTCCATCCGGAAACCAAACTCCTCATACACGAGATAGAATGCCGCCCTTCTAAACATGCCACCCGCCTCGGTGGCGTAGTTGACTAATGCGCCAGTCGTGTTGAGCTTGAATGCTGAGGACGGGGTGATCGAGGTTCGAATCTCGATCGGGTGAACTGGGGGTGGTTTTTCCTAAACAGTTTTCCACTCTCCCTCCACGCAAATGCGGGTTCACTTCCTCTAATTCAACCTTCCCAATTCCTAATCCATTAGCAGTAATTAGTACTTAAAGCGTATAACCGGAACGGGAAGTAAGACGCGGTGCTAATTATTATTATTATTATTATTTTAAACATGCCCATGTATATTTTGAGCAGTTTAATTACCGGGTAACATGGTCATCTTTCTTCTGAAGGAGCAAAGGATGGTTATATTAGGATTTATCAGAGAGAAGTTGAAAAAAGTTGATGGTTATTTAAAATTAAGTTACTGCCAATGATTGCCATCAACCACAATAATTGAAAATAGATATAAGAAATTTTACCGTTTTCATATAATTCAGAGTATTTCCTGATAAAATGTATGGCCGGCGTGTCTTGAAATTAGCTACTTGAACGTATAATTCGTATTATTGTATGCTACCCATAGTAAAACGCTTCGGTTCACTCTTTGGATAGTTCTCTAACCAACTTTTTCAGTATTTCTTTCAATTAACTCCTTCCTGAACAACCAGCTAACGTTCACCCACCACAATTTTATTGATTTCTTCTTTCGTTGATCCAATTCTCGCCTTCCTGAACCTCCTGATCACTCTTTAGAATGTTTTTTTACCACCTTTTTCTTTATTAATTAATTAATACAATTATCTCCATCCTGAACAACCAGTTAACAATTTTAGAATGTTCACCCACCACATTTTTATTAATTTCTTCTTTTCTTAATCCAATTCCCCATTCCCGACTCTCTAGTTCACTCTTTAAACCGTTCTCCCACCAACATTTTTTTCTTCAAATAAGGAGCTACTGACTGAATAAGTAGCAGCTTCGGTCTAGAAAATTGAGATTAATGACCTAAGGGTTCTTGTGCTGACCACATGAGACCCTATATTCACAAATGTTGGAACAATCTTCACCAACAAACGGCGGCCGCTTGGTCAGTATAGCTCGCTTGTGGGCTGACGCCATGGAGTTTTTTATTGATAATATTTATCAAAAGTGACAGCTAAAGATCACATAATTTAACGTATGAATACGTTCAAATAGATCTAGTAACTTGTCTAGCTGTCAGCCGCCTTAGAATAAAAATTGAACTGTTCTTAAAACTAATCAGCTGCCCTGTCAAACATTTGTGTTGAGTTAAAAATATAATAATGATAGAGTAATTTACTGTCAAAAATAAAATGCTAAATTATTTTTCAAACCACCCATAGTTATTAATGTAATTAACGTCTCAAATATAACGAATCAATTAATTCACACTGAAACTAAACTCAGTTTTGTTTCCTTCTCCGATGTTTTAATGTGAGTATTAACATTCAAATTACAAAAGAAGCATTGTGTTTTATATCACAATGTGTAACATGGCAGAAGAAATATGATTTCATCACGATTGTGATGCATGGCAGCCTCTCATAAGTCCCTGAGAAGAAAACAATGCTTTATGAAACAAACATTAAGGTAAATTTAATGAAACAACATCGTTCTAGCTCCAAGACGTGGAACAGAATTTAAAAAATAATAAATGGTAAACTAATTATACATTTACATTGCATAAATATTCGCAACAACGTTATCTAACAAAGTGATCCTTCAGCCTAGAGCCTTAGAAACTATTGATTTAACAAAGTATTATTATTATTATTATTATTATTATTATTAGCACCGCGTCTTACTACCCGTTCGGGTTATACGCTCTTACGCTAATGTGTAATGGTAGGGTGATTGTGAGATGAAATGAAGGACCTACAGTTTAACGTGGAATCCGAACCACGGTGGAGGCCTGGCATTCCCCACATTCACAAGATGTCTTGTCAGAGGTGAAGGAAGGGTTTGTAAATCAGATAAATCTGTGCCGGGACCGAGGATTGAACCCCGGCCGCCAGCACAGAAGTCTGACACCTTACCCCTAGACCACCAGGTCACCCTTTAACAAAGTAGACATCAACTTTTTCTCGAACAGTTTTTTTTTTTTTTGCACTGCATCCTACTACGTGTCCGGGCTATATGCATTTGTACTAATTACGCTAATAATGTGTTAGGGATGAGAACAATTTAATATAAAGGAAGTTTAAGCGCATTTGTATGGAGGTGGAGTGTAAAACCATGCTCAGTACACACAGCCGGGATAAAAAACCCTATCTTTCAGTCATAGGCAGTCCAATCTAGAATGAGAGAGTGACTCCTTAAACCATTCAACCATCGTTGCGGGTAGCTGAATTTAAAACAAGTTAATACACAATATTAAGAACCTTTATTTTTTTTAGTATGTCTCCAGGGTCTACTGGCAGTGGTGGTTATGTAACCGTCTTCTGAGGGTGAGCCACCATGTAGTTGCGGTTATTTCGTTCCGATGAGTTGTGTGATGATAATGATGATGATGATGAAGATGATGATGAAGATTATATGGTGTCAATAGACGTCTTAAATCTAAATTAAACTTAATTAATAAGACCATGACAAACATAGAAAAAATTCCCATCCGGGAAAAATACCTATGGCACTGCCAGAAATCGAACTCAGGACCTCTAGAATAGTAACAAGGAATGCTGATAATCAGACAAAGAGGTCGGCCAAAGATAAATTGATATCAGTAGAACCAGTTTTATTAATTTTTAAATTTAAAACTCTACTTACACAACTAGGACATATTAATATGTGGAATCAAATTAATGCAAAGAGATTTTCTTTCCCGCGCAGGTGTGTGCACGGGGTCTATAATTATGTCAGGTTCGTTTAGTCTGGTTTGCCGGTGACGGGGAGTTCGGGGTTTGAATCACGGCCGACTGTGTTGAGGGTGTTTTCCTCCCTAAATAGTCACCCACTAAATTAGTACAGTCCATTTTTCATATAGTGAACCTTATCTAACACCTACAAAATTTACTAGATCTACAATCACGTATTCATACATCAAGTCCTGTAACCTAAAGCTATCACTTTTGATAGCTACTATCTATATCTATAAAATAACACTTATAATATAGTAAAATGTCATCCATAGTAACAGAAAAAAAAGTGTATTTTCTAAAAAAAATTCTTATGAAGATTTGACTGTAAGAAATGTTAGCCAGTAGGTGCTGCTACCTGGTTAAGGGTGATGCTTAGGTATACCCTGATTTTGGTTGGAAGAACAGTTTATAAAATTCAAATATACTTCTTTGCGGCTAACATTGATAACTTTCTACTATATTATTATTATTGTTATTTTATAGATATTGATAATACCTATCAAAAGTGGCAGTTGTAGATGAAATTACTTGATGTAAGAATATATTAAATTATTTTGGTAACTTTAGTAACTACCAGATACTCTTCTCCCTACCAAAATCAATCTATAGCTGAGTTATTGACAGTCGAATGCGCACTTAGGCTAAATATTGACAAAACCTTTACTAGTATATAAGTTTGGTGTTTACTGAAATTAACATAAAACAATACTTTATGACATATTTTTGTATTATTAATTCCTTTAATCCCGATGTGAATCATAGGTCCGTTACAAGCCTAGCTACTCCGACTATTCCTTGTTACATTTTCCGTGATATATCAATTTCAGGTGAAGTAGGTTTCATCAACCCCCTTTAATCCTATGGATTTCTATGAGCGAGTGAGAACAATCCTACAAATTTTGCAGTAAAGATAATTTTACATGCCTTCCAGGGATCTTTTACAACCCGAGACAGATGGTTTTACTTCTCCTCTGAAAGATGTGTTACGGATTTGTATTGCTATGATAATAAACACAATTTAAAAGTTAAGATTTACTTTTCTGTAAATACCGAAAAGTCCACTTATTTAGATGGATCATTAAGAGCTAAATGCCCCGGAAACGAAAGGTAACTGAAATAGGAGTCTAGTAAGGATAATGGATATTAATGAATCGAATGATGGTCACAAAACAAACTGTATCGCCATTTTTGTACATTCCTATTCCCTTGTTTGTTCTCCCATTGCTTGACAACTCTAACCAAGAACTTTATAGACCCACTTGATTTCTAGTAGTTTAAGAATTTATGCTCGACTATTTTGATGCCTTACCTTAGCGTAGTCTAAGAGTTCCTGTTAATGGATCGTCTCGACCTCTGCCCCTCTCCGCACCCTACCAAGGGGTACTCGTGTGACCGGGTCTGGGGGGCATTGGGCCAGACCAGAGGAAAAGGAGGGGGGGGGGGATGCGAGAGCTTGGAGAGGCATATCACTCCCCCTTTCCTCCCCTGCCCCCACCTATTTCATATGTGATCAGCGTTGAGGCGGTTCTCTAGGAAGAAAGTTTTACCCACCTCAACTTCTTCAACACCTTCTGGTCCTCTTTACGCAAGACTTTCGTCCCCACCACCCATCAACCGTGGAAGACAAGACAACAAGCTTGGAGAAGAACGACATATGTAACACACGATCTCCAAGCAACAAAAATAATGTTAAGGCCCCAATTTTCATAGGTCTGAAATGTCTTTTTTCTTCAAAAATCCTACTATATAGTAGAATTCTGACAGGGATAAAAACCTTTCAAACATCCCTTTATACCATAAACAGGGTACGTACCCCCTTAGAGCACTTTATTAAAAAAAAAAAAAGGAAACAATTCCCACCGTCTTGTAAAGTATAAACGGTCATAACAAATTGTAACTAAGCTTTAACCCACTTCGGTGGTCGAATGGTTTAAGGCAGGGGTTTCGTACTTAAAAGTGACCGAGGTCCACAATTTAAAGCCACGAGTCTAGTGGTATCATAACCGTTTAAGGTATGGAAGGAAATAGGACCCACGTAGATGAAAAAGTCATAATAAAAATAGAGCGTGGATTAAGTTCATTAATGAATTAACATTAGTTGGAGCTTTCATGATTATACCGTGCAAGTCAAAGCTTTCCGTTTCTCGGCTAAAAATCTAAACCTTACTAGATTGTATGACTTCTCCAAGAATATCGTGGGCCGCCAGTTATAAAGAGACCCCTGGTCTAAGGCATCATTCTTGCAATAGGATGAAGCTGCCGATGGCACGTAGATTGGGGTGCGAATCCTGTTTGGGTGTAGAATAATGTAGATAATTTTTTCTCAACATGGTTTCCCCCCTCTCTCTCTTTACACGTAAATTCGGGTACACTTCATCTTCATCCAACCTTACTCATCCCTAACATTTTAACGTATTAATTAGTACATATTTGTATAGTGGTGATGAAATAAATAGTTTTAGTGGTTAGCTAAATAAAGCTGTGACAATGTGACAAAGTAAAATGATAATGGCTTTTAAAAGTCAATGATATCTGAGACGATATTTTAGATCACACTTACTCTTATCAAAAAATAATATTTAACGATTAATAAACCTCAGTGGAACGTCATGTACCACCTATGATCCTTTGCGTGCCCTTTGAGGTGCGCGTGCCACAATTTGATAAAACACTGCTTTGGATTGTACAGTTTAAACTTAACAAGGCGCGCCGATAAACAAAACAACTTTCTTTGAAGACATAGGGGACCGACGATCACATTGCGGAAGGGAAGGAATAAAAAAATAAAAATAACCTAGATATGGTCGAAGAAAGGGGTGGGGGGAACGTTGTGGCACAGCTGAGGTAAGAGAATCCAAAGGAACGCAATTGGCGCGAAAGAGAGAGAAAAAAAAAGGAAGGGGTGGTGGAAATGTTACGGTCCTGTGTGCGGCGGGGTAGCGAGAGTATGTGTCGGAGAGAGTGGATATATAAGTATGTGAGAGGAGTGGAGACTCCACAAGTAACAACCGAAGAAGACCAGCAGCGTCTTCAGCGGACCCTCAGACTCCAAGAGAGACCGGCTGCGACAGCCTAATATGAAGAGGTGGACTTCCCTGGTCAGTGGTTTCAATGGATTACAGACGTTATCATTACAAACATAGCGGTGTTGCATTCGCGTGGTTTCCGTCGTCGTGTTGCGAGTTTCAATTGTTTTTAAAGTTTGTCATGGTGGTGCGACTCTTTAACAACGTTTTATTTTATATATTTTTAATTGTTCCAATTTATTTAAAGTGGTGAACTAGTTTTAAAATAAATACATCGAGTATATATGTAAAATGATATTTTAAGTGTTTTTATTTATATAAACACATAGTTTATTTATTATATTTCCCCGTGCACGACCTGTATATAAAAAAAACGTAAAAGTTTTTTTGGTGGATAAAATATGAATCTAACGTTGATGGCCTAGCTAGGAGATACAATCAACAATAAATAATTAATTGCTCACGTTTCACTTTTCTATGTTCACCACGATGTTTTTATTAGACTTAAAATTAACGATTGTTATCAATTACTTGAGATTTTATTCGAATGTTTTGGATCCAAGGTTGGTCCAAAATCAAGATTAAAAGTCGAGTTTGTGGTCGAAGCGAAAGGATTTGCTTCTGATACTCTGGTGTAGAATCGTTCTCTCAGACTTTGGTACGGTACTGCGGGTGACGGGGGTATTTCACACAAAAAATTCTCAATTGACGACTGAGGGGGGGCTAGGGAAAGCGGGGGAGGGAATATGTAAGATAGTTTAAATACTGCGTTGGGTATTTTTTAATCAATTCAGTGGGATACATATTTATTATAATAACTATGAACACTCTAAGTCAATAATGAAAACTATTGAAGGTATTTGAAAGCTATTAGAATGCAAAAAAAAAAAAGTATTTTTTTAAGTAACTAATTTGTATTGATTATATTTACAATCTTTTGCAAACATTTAAATTTAGAAAAAAAAACAATATTTAAGTCCAAACACTGTAAATAGTTTATGTATTTTTCATTTTAGCTTAGGTGTTACGATGTATATAATTAAGAAAAATAACCTAAATAACCTAAATAATGTGGATAGAGGCTAGAAAACCACGGTGAAAACCACACGTGGAAAACATTTGTTGTGGACTTGGCCGGGATTCGAACCCAGAACATGTAATCAGCAGCCACCCGGTGTAATAAGGGGCCACTTTAGCCGCTCAGTCACAGTTCAGAGAGCATTTAAATTACAAGTCAAAATAACGATACTTATGACAAATCTCCATACACCCATTAAATAATAGAATTTAGGCCTATATGTTTGTCAAAATTAATGAATCTGAACGATCGAATTTTATACTATAATTTATTATAAATTTCTAAGTTTAAACCCATTCTCAGTATCTTATTGCCCATACGGGCTATCCTCCTCATATTTCTAACCATGTGTGCGACCTCTGACAATGTTAGATTAGCTATAAGCTAAACCAACAATGGGAGAATAACTAAATCCCAATAAAAAATTTTTTTTTAAAGCTTATGTAGTTTTAACAGCAATCAAAAAATATTATAGCAAAAATCCAGACTTTACCATGTCCTTGATGATAAGAAGAAAAAAAAATTATAGCATAAATTTTGCTGAAGATTTTGAAATGTCCCGTTCTTATCTTTCCTTGGTCCTTTGAAGAAAACTATCTTACATTCGTTATTTTATTTTAACCTATTGCTCCTTCGTTGAATACCCACGCATGCGCACGATATGGCAAAGCTATATTGATAGTCTAACCGAATGCGGTTATTATTCGTCGATGATATATTTGTGTTTGTTTTGTTGCAGTTACTGCTCGGGGCTCTCCTCGCAGTTCCCACTCTCTCTGGTCCTGTCCCGGTCGAGGAAAACGTTCGGGAAAAGAAACAGTAAGTAACCATAATTTATACTCCAGCAAAAATGATTGCGTTATTTGATTAGAACGCCTCGTTAACAAGAAAACGCCAAGCCAGTGAAATCAACTGATGCATTTTATTGCATATAAAATATCTCTCCGTTAGGGTCACTAGAGTTTTCTTTTTTAATTTTGTATTTGGCCACTAAATAGACAACTGAAAATATTGACATTCATCTCCTGTTCTCTTCTCTCTCTCTTATTTCCATGGCTATTTAGTGGTCTGAGACAAAACTAATCTTTCATTTTCGATGTATCTGTTAAGTTTATGTTCATTTTCTGGATATTTATTGTGTGCGTTTAACACATCGGCTAAAAATGCAGATTAAGATGACGCCACTGGTGCGCAGGTATTCTATTCCACCCGAGGCCCGAGGTGTATTTAAAAAGTGTTTCCCAAAAATTAATTTCTATATTAATATAAAGGCTGTAATAAAGCACACAAAGCACCATAAACAATGATAGTACATTGGTTTCAGTTGAAAGTTTTAGGATTAATATGATGATAGTCAACATTAATGGTTGAGTGTTTTGGTCGAATTACGAATGAGATGAATTTAGTGTTGGCGTTAGATTTGATGAAATAAGCCAAATTTAAAAAGTCAAGTCAGACAATCTTTATATAGTTTATAATAATAAATTCCTACAAGGACACACATTATATTTGTATTCATAAAATTTTGTAGATAACTGATTATAAGATATTAATTTAGCTGTGCAATAATTATATAATGAACCATCTTAAGAGCTTTCCAAAATCGCCACGTGAGAATGGTGGTGGAGTTTTTAACGTGCCCTTCCTAATTAAGGAAATATATTGTCACACGACTTACAAACTAACCTAATATACGTACTGTGCATACACATTCAGTTCAATTTTAAAAAGGGAAGGACTTTTTAGAAAAACATTTTTTTAGAACAACATTGATACATGTTATTAAATTATTATTAGTTTATAGGTTTTTATAATATATATCAAAAGTGATACCTGTAGATACCGTGACTTGAGTTTGAATACGTGAAAGTGGATCTAGTAGCTTTTTAGCTGTCAGATAAATCAGGGACTCTATGCGCATCCTTTCTACCCCTGGAAACTAAGCATTTCCATCAACAGTATGTCACTTGGCTCTAAATAACTCAGTATTTCAGCATAAATTAGCGAAATTAAAAAGCGGTTGACCTTGCGATGGATATCAAGATTACCCCCAACATGATGACACCAAATAATATTAATGCCCCACGCGCTGATGCTTTATTATATTTCGTCAGTAAGTGGCCGTCACTTCCAGGCTTCTTGTAAACAGGAAGACGTCGACAACACCGCTGAAGAACTTTGCAACATCACTTATGATGACATGACCGGTGTCATATTTCATCGCGGATAAAAACTGAAGTCCGTTGAAAAAGCTTGAACAATGAACAACTTGTCTACTTAACTTGATTGACTGGTAGCAAAGATTCTACCAGGATTACACCTATTAATCTTCCGAATAAAACATCCGTTCCTTATTCTTACAAGCGCCAAACACGGGTAAGTTTTATTTACCAATCATTTGAAATTAATAAGATCTACTATCGTTTGCGTTCCAAATTTTAGAGTACGGTATCTAATAATCATTTCAAGCGTTTTTTATTCCCTTACTATTAAAAAAAAAGTTTATTACAAAAGTAAAATTAATACAAAAAAATTGGTTATGAATCTATTATTATAAGTTAATTGAAGCAAGTTCGATTTTATTTTTCAGTCATCTTAATCTTATTGCTGTTTTTTTTTTGTTCGAAAAAAAATACAATCTCGTTGATTTCATCTGTGTTTTTGGTAGTCAGGTATTTTTAATTTGATTTAGAAAATAAAGTGCTTAAGTCCGTAACACACAAAATTAACTCTTCAATACGGGACCACACGATTGGGCCGTGTGAACACCCAAGATTGTACACTCAGTTTAACCTGACAGGTAGTAATCTTATCTTGACGGGTTACATTATGGTTTAATCCAATAAATTATACCATAGAGGAATACTGCAAGGTAAGCTTGTTTCCTTAAAGGGTAAATGAAGGGTACATGATTTAATTATCACAGTTAATAGTTTGGCTTATATTTTACTTTGTAGGAAATAGAACATGCTTTATAGCTACCAATTTGTATTGCACAACTTATGTGTTCTAAACATAGATAGACCTGTATGATAGAAACCAACATTTTAGTGAATGATTTAATATTTAATGAGAAATAAGCACTTAATCACAACAAATATAAATTAAATTTATGGGTATTTTTAAACCTTATTATAAAGTTTTTTGACTCTTAAAAATAAAAAATAAATACAGTTATAAAATAATTTTTGATTCAGTATCCATAGTATTTAGGTCTTTCAAATAGTTTACGGGTTTTGTTAGAGGGTATAAAAAGAGGATACGCCCCCCTCTTTTCCACCCCAATATTCTACTCAAATGGGACACGCTTAGTATCGTAAAAGAAATATTGAATCATTGTTTTATTCATAAAATTGGAAATCCACATTTGGAGCAATGCATAAATAATTAAGGCTACTTTTTTGTATGACTTATAGAATTAATTCCACCATCGTATTAATGTTATTCAGTTAGTGTAAACTATTTTTCTATTATTTAATTTAAAGTGAACATAGGTTCACTCTATCCCCTCCAATAATAATTAAAATATTTTTTTGCAATCGAATGTTTCTTGCTAAGCCCTGTCTACAGACGTATCCAAAGGTGCGTAGTGGTCCGTAAGAGGTCGTCTTCACAATAAAAGATTCCTTAGTCCTTACCACTCCGCAGAAGTTGGATCTTTAACTTTCTAAGGGCGAGTCGATATGAACAGCTAAGAAACTACCGATCACTGCAAAGTAAATATGTGCGTGCTCTTCGAAAGCATCAATGGCAGCGAAAGGATCCATTGTTATGGAAACAAAGTACACAAAATAAAACAATAGATCAGAGCTATTTCAAAAATATTTCTCTCGAGATTTTAAGAGCCCCGGGAAGCGTGTCATCTTAAAAACAGTTTTCTGATAAATACCAAGTGAGCAAATAGAGTGGTGTCGCTTTAGTAGGTTAAATTTACAATTAGTATTATTTATAGCCACTGCTTTACAGACCACGTCTGCTTACGCCTTGCTCTAGACAATTTTCTTTCGAAGAGTTTAATTGAACGGAGTGTCCGACTTTCTCATTGGTTGTCAACGTCACGTGATTAAGAATACAGAATGCGTAAACGCGATTTTAATTTCTAAATACCATTAAGGACACAAGGACTATACATATATGTGACTATAAAGACTAGGCTGGGATAAACTGTTGTGCCATCAATGGGACTAAGAATGTGTATCGTGTATACCGGGCTTAACAAAAGCCCACTTTGTTTCCAGCACGTGATAGTAAAATAACACTAAGTAGGCCTTTTTATTCCCCACGTTTAAACACTATTCCCATAATGTTTGTGTGAGAGAAAGTGTAACCTTCAATGGAAAACATTCAGAAAAGTTTTTTCGTCCCATCTTCTCAGCTCGTTATTTTTTGGTTGAAGATGGCTTTAAATCCGAGTTTTCTCTCTCTGCCTTATGCACGCGTCTTCGGTCGAAGGTCAGCGAAATTGTTGTCCAAGTCTCGAACTGGTGATGTGAAAGGATATGAGCCAACCAACCAACCACCACAACCCACTTTCCACGAGCCTTCTCTGTCCTCCACTTTTCGTACAACCGACCCGCTCATGCGCACAACTTCCGGTTCAGGCGCACTCGAAGGAACCGGGTTTGGGTCCACTTTTCTTCGAGACGACTAGGACTACCCACTTTAGTTTTATGTTTAAACCTTTTAAAGTTTTATACTTTACCATTGAGGAATGAGTTGAATTTTTGTAGGATTTTTTTTGTTAGGAACTTTTAAATTTTTTTTATTTATTTTTTGCCATCATTGATAACATTTTACTTAGTTATTAGAAGTTTCATAGGTTTCGATAATATCCATAAAAGATTAAGACTAAAATCACATTACTGTGTGTGTTTATGTATATATATATACTAGATAGCTGTTGCCCGCGGCTTTGCTCGCGTGGAAGTTGATTATATACAATTACGAAAATATACATATGTATTTACAGATTAATTAAAAATATTACGTTACGTTGATGACCATAACTTGACCTCAGATCAAAAATAATGCAAGTCCGTACAAACTTTCACCCAATTTTTCATCCCTTATTAAATAAAATTTCCAAAATTCCTGAAACACGTATTTATTTGTTTTACGTCAATAACCGAAATACAAAATTTTGTTTATGTAACTTTCAAAATGACGGACTTTCATACATATTATCATACATATTATCATCCCCTATTTTGACCCCTTTGGGGTGGAATTTTCTAAAATCCTTTCTTAGTGGGTGCCTACATAACAAAATGAATATACAGTCCGAATTTCATGCTTGTAGCCTTGATAGTTTGCGCTCGGCGATGATGAATCAGTCAGTCAGTCAGGACATGTTAATTTATAAGTATAGATTGTTGTTGTTTCTGCATGTATATATATATATATATACATGCAGAAACAACAACAATCTATACTTATAAATTAACATGTCCTGACTGACTGACTGATTCATCATCGCCGAGCGCAAACTATCAAGGCTACAAGCATGAAATTCGGACTGTATATTCATTTTGTTATGTAGACACCCAATAAGAAAGGATTTTAGAAAAAAAAAATATATATATATATATGTGCAGATTGATTGTTTATGTAACGTTTGTAACTATCAAAAAAAGGTTCTTTACAATCAAAATTTGACTGCTGAATACATTGAAAAAAAAACTTGTACAGTACATACCCGTTAGGTTTATTATATTATTATAATTTATCCTTTTATCCTTTTATGTATACTATTGGGAAAAGGATGAGTAAAATATAATATATAGTAAATTCACCGCATTTGTGTGGAGAGATAGTGAGTACCCGTATAGAAAACACAGCCTCGATCCCCAGGGCCACGAATCGAGCCCTGATATCCCTGTCACTCCAATATTTTTTTTATGAAAATGATACCTTACACCACGTGACCACCGATGCTGGTAAAAACGCAAATCAGAAGATAAGTTGTAATGTAATACAGGCAGTTCTCCTATAATGTAGTAGTCACGTTCTGGGGAAAAAAACCATCGCGTTAGAAAAAAACATTATTTAAATAGGAAAAGAAAGATTAGGGGGTAGTAAGTTAGATATTGACCAGACCCATGAAAAATCACTTACCGTTCATATGTTGATATTTTTAAGAGTTCATTTTGGTTATACTATGTTATCTACATTGTTTTGTTTATAAAATGGTAATGTCAAAAAATTCTGAAGCAAAGCAGAATAAACTGTAAAGAGGAAAACAATTTATTGGACAATTGTATAGTGTTAATTGTAATCAATCTGGGAACAAAATGGATGCATATTAGATTAAGCGCCATTGTAGCATTAGTGATGGAAAAACAAGACACTAGCGCGGGGAATCCTAGAAACCAACATTCGCTCATGTGATCTGTGTGACAACAGTGGTAAGAAAGAACAACGCAATATATGCGGAGAGTCACGGTGGTACACATTTATAAATTTGTGAAATAGCAGTCTCGGGACCATGTTATCGAAAAAACGATCCCTTTCGCTGATCGCATTATATCCATATCGCGTGGTAAAAAACACGCTTTATAGAAGAACTACCTGTATATAAAGTACTGAGAGAGGATACAAATATAAAAAGTCTGCTTAGTGATATAAAATAAGTTCCTAAACCTAACAAGCTAATATAGACAGGGATAAGTAAAGTATAATTCAAAGGAAATGTGCCCACGTTTACTTGAAGGGATAGTGGGTAAACTGTTTAAGGACGAGACCAGCCTTGGTATAATTGATCGGGATTCGAACTCCAAACCTCCCAGCCAACATCAAACCAGACTAAGACGAGTTTGATGTCCAGTGTCTATCGTCGCTAGTTTGTTTTTTTCCCTCCCATTCAAGATCTTGATACCAGTCTGACGTGAATATGTAAAGCTAGACAGCGCGCACCTGTCTACAACTATTAGAAATTCTTCTTTCTTAATCCAGCTGTGATGTTTGACACGAGTGTATAAACAACATATGAGGGGGCCTTGTTTAATGAACAGAGAAAGTGATCTTGATGGGGAAGGAATCAAGTGTGACCTTCAAAGAAAAATCACTTTTGAAAGGTCGATTGGAGAAAGGGTTTTCGGGCTGTATATTATCATTTCATTCAACAAACCTAGGTATACACGTGCCAGTCCCGTAGATTAGTCACTATAAAATAGTAATAGAAAGGAGAAACTCTAAATGTAGGGAAAAAAAACTACTGTTACTATCGGCAGCGTCCTTGTTTAGATCCTGAAATTTCATCTTCTTTACTTGTTTAAGGTCATACTCAAGATAGTTTTAAAGTAGTCATCCAAGCTTAGAAATTATGTGTGCTAGAGATACATACTAAATAACTTCAAATTAAATATATGAAGGTTTTAAGAATGAACATATCAGGATAATAGGAATACATTTTTAGAAAATATAAACAAAATTTTTGCGGCCAATATTAATATCATTACTATTTTTAGTGGGCTATTAACTAGTTTTTATTTCTTGAGCGTAATAATTACACCTAGGCTTACAAATGTTCAAATTTATAAAGTCAACCAATTAATTACTTAACTGCATTGTGTGAATCTACTCTATCTAACCATAAATAGGATTCGTGACTCAGTGGTGCAGGAATGGGGAGTACGGGAGTAAATTTTACCCCCTTTCCTCCCAAAAAAAATTGAGGAAGGTAAAAATTATAATTTGTACTCCCCCAAAATAATATAGTAAAACTTTTAGATAATGTAAAGATCTTGTTGAGGCAAGATACAAAGCTCACACTAAGTTAACATAGTAAAAATAAAATGTGCTTGGAGCACACACTGAAGAGATTTTGAAAACTCTGATAGTGATACCAGCTAAATCAGCTACTGCAGAAAGAAATTTTTCAATTCTTGGACGCATTAAAAACTATCCTCGCTCCACGATGAGGCAACGTGGACTAAATCACCTTTGTATGCTTAATACATACCCTAAGAGGCTCAACAAACTTGAAATTGCAAAACTAGTTAGTGGTTTTATAGCTAGTAACGAATACAGGGCAAAGGTGTTTAGAAACCTACTTTAATTTTTAGTTGAGCCACATCAGATATAATTTTTCTTAAATTATTTTCATAATTTATTTTATTCTTATATTTGGTATGCCTAAAATAAATGAGAAAAATGCACAATGGGACCGTTAAATACTCTATTTTCTTGGCCCTTTTTTTAATCCCAAAAATGTTGTCCCCTATGACAGCACAAAAATAAAAACCCAAATAAAAACGTTCCTGCGCCACTTACTGATGACGTCAATTATTCTGTCATTACTTTCTCGCTATCTTACAGGTAGGAAAAGTATTGTGATCGTCAAAAAAATTGAACTTGTGATTTTGATGAATCTCGACATTTCATGACCCCCCTGAATCCGAAAAAGTGTTTTTTGAATTTACGTCTGTCTGTCTGTACCTCCAACTAGAGCCTAAACTATTTTACCAGTCGGGCTAAAACTTAGTATCTAGGGTTTTCCTAGGGTTGCCTCGAGGGGTTTGTGGAATTTGATATCAAACCCTAAAATTAAGGGTAGCTTACTGATGGGCAAAAAGAGAAAAAGTCGATTTTCTCAAAATCGACTTTAACGATTTTGATTAAATTTTATTTATAAACATATAAAAATATTCCAAACAAAATGGCTACTCTCAATATTTTAGCAAAATGACTTTAATAGCTCCGGTCTCATGCGTAAATTCTCATTTTGTATCACATCTCCGAAACTGTTTGAGAAATGAAATTACTTATCATTACAAATATGTAGATATATTTATAATACAAATATTTTAATCGAAACATATTTTTATAAAACCAATAACTTTCAAGCTATACGCAAATATATATAAAATATTGCGACCGTAAAAAAACCTAACCTGAAATGTTAATGGATGTCGACGTCTCATGACCCCCGAACCCTAAAAAGTAGTCTTTGCAATGCCATCCTTCTGTGTGTCTGTTAAATGTTTAAACTTAGAATTAAGAGTAGTTTATTTAATAAAGGGCGAAAAGAGAAAAAATAGATTTTCTCAAAATCAGCTCTAATAATTTTTATTAAAATTCGTATCTGGGCGTTGATTAAAATTATAAATAAACTGACTATTTTCATTTTCCCGTGAAAATGACGTTTAGGGTACTTTAAAGAAACTGAAATTTACGTATGTCCGCAACTATTTGAGATATTAAATAGCTTATCATTGCAAAATTGTAGTACTATTAAAAATAAAAGATTTTATATGGAATATATTTTTATAAAACAAACAGTTTCTTTGATATTGGCAAATATATTAATACAATTTTGTGAGCTTTAGTTGTAAAGGTATACTACTTAAGTTTTAACGCAATAATTCTGTAATGCCATAGAGTAATTAAATATAAGTCTCTCAAAAAGTTTGTTATTTTTCCTTAAACCTCTTAGGAAAAATGTTTGTACAACAATGATCGATCTCCTTCATTTTAGACACAATAGTCAATATTTACATTTTTTATCGGTCAAAATTTATAAATGAGGAATTTAATAGCAATGCGATTAATGAAGATGTGCAACACCTAATAAAATGTCGAAAATTTTAATCCGAAGTGTTGACCCTTGGGGACCCAATATTGATCTTTTTTATCGGTCCAAACATACAATTGGGGACATTAATTCTTTAAAAATAAAATTATAAACATTAAAACCGCCACTCAAAAAAGTTTTACATAATGATAGTGCAATTATTTATGCTTGGGTTTGCTAGAGTATATTATTTTGATTCACATATTTTAGGAGTTTTGAGTAAATATTTATATTTTCAAACAATAGAGCGAGAAAGTCCATGTGGAGCTTTGTACAATTTTTTTATTGATATCAGTGCTAGGAAATAACGCGTTCATGTGAAATAAAGTAGTTCCTTTTCGAACGAACTTTGTGTCAACACGTAAAAAATGGAACTGATTTATTTGAATGAGTTTGTCTTTCACATCGAGGTGAAATACTTCACAAACTTCCTTTTTCTGCTCATCTTTTTCAAATCATTACTTTTGTTCCAACCGAACTGTACATCTTTGTAAATTTGGATTTAATTTGTCTACTCTTTATTTTTCTCCACTAAATGGGTAATTTAATAAATATAAAACTTAGGAAATGTTCCAATTTTAAAAATTGTCTTGAACTATTGACGTTTATTTTATTTTGGGGAAGTTTAAATTGAAAACCTTAGTATTTTGGAGAATGAACTCGAACTAGTTTACTAGCCAGTATATTTGAATTTTTGTTGAAATTACAATAAACTTTTTGAACCAAATTAATTCACTAGGTTTCAGAGGATATATTTAGTTTAGTTTCCTACAAATAGTAATATCGACACTTCTTTAATATCTCTCTAAAGCATAATGACATTTGAGCAGAAACTTTTTAAATGAAGAAAGAAGTCATGTTGAAATTCTGCGGTGCCAATGACAGATATTTAAGAACGGTTGAGATTACTATGTATAGACAACTAAACTAAACATATCCGCTGAAGAAATATTTAATTTAGAGTGGCTATTAATATGACTTTTGTCATAAAAACTATAAAAAAATACTGACCTTAACTGGCGTTTTCTTCTATACCATCTTAAGGCGCTAGAATAGTAGATCAGAAAATCATAGACGCAGAAACCAAATGAATTTATGACGTTAGCGGGGGAAGCTGTCCAACAGTAGGATAACTAACAAGGAAGGAGAAATATACAAATTACATTACAATTATTTGTGTTGTGACTTCCTCGGTTAAATGGCATCACTCAATTCATAATGATCCATTAGGTGATCGAGCGAAACGTGAATTTTTGAACTTTTCAGAATGGAAAATTTAGTCTATGTTTACAAATATAGAAACTACGTGTATAGGAGTATAAACATTATTTTTGCGTTCATTCCAATAAACACCAAACTTGTGTGTTGTTGAAAGGGTTGATCAATATTTGACCTAAGCACAACATCTGATTACCAATATCTCAGTTACCTAGGAAGCCAACCTTTATTTTCCCCACTGTGCAGATATTGCTCAACATAGATGTAATGGAGTTAAATGTTTTGTGTTCTCAGTGTCGACACAGCGCTGTCTCGTGGCGACTATGGCCCTCCACCCGATGTAGAGATCCACCATCACCACGAACCAGAGCACCATCACGAACCAGAGCACCATCATGAACCAGAGCACCACCACCACCACCATGAGCCGGAGGGGATCTGGAAGAAGAAGCTCGTCTGGAAGGAGGACTGGAAAAAGGTGTGGAAGACGGAATCCAAACTGATATGGAAACCGGACTGGAAGAAGATACAAGTACCCATCTGGAAGGAGATTCAGGTTCCCATCTGGAAAGAGATTCAGGTACCCGATTGGAAGAAGGTCCAGAAACCCATCTGGAAAGAGATCCAAGTGCCCGCGTGGAAAGAGATACAGGTGCCCGAGTCGAAGAAAATCTGGAAACCCATCTGGGTGGAGATAAAGGTCCCGGCTTGGAAAGAGATCCAAGTGCCCGATTGGAAAAAGATCTGGGTCCCAGAATGGGTGAAACAATGGGTACCTGGGGAACAGTCCCACGGGAAAGACCACCACGGCTGGGAATACACCTCTCATGGACTATGGAAGAAGAAGTTGATCTGGAAACCAGTGTGGAAGAAGATCTGGAGGACTGAGAAGAAAGAAATATGGGTGCCACAGAAAAAGTTGGAGTGGAAGGAAGAGTGGAAGCAGGTCTGGAGGACAGAGAAGAAACAGATCTGGATCCCTGATAAGAAGCTGATCTGGAAAGAGGAGTTGGTGCAGATCTGGAGGCCAGACAAGAAGCTCATCTGGGTGCCCGACAAGAAACTCGTCTGGAAGGACGAGTGGAAGCAGATATCCGTGCCCGTTTGGAAGCAGATTCAGGTACCAGCGTGGAAGAAGGTTTGGAAGCCTGTGTGGGAGAAGGTGTGGGTGCCCCTGCCAAAACACCACGAGGAGCACCACGGTCACGGGTGGGACTGAGGAGATAGAGGTGAACTGCAAGTGTACAAAATAATATTAATCCCAACGGCGCGCGTTATTGATACGCCTTGGGAACTTTTTATCAGCGAGAGTGCGCATAGCAAAGTACCCTTTCTCTCTCTTTCTCTCTTTCTTCCCCCTTCTCTTAATATTTCTTCCCAGTCGGTACCTGAACTAAAATCAGACGTGTAATTGTAGTGAGCGTCTCTTATGGACACGAGGTGGGACAAGGATACCCAAGACAAGAGTTCTCGAGCGAAGGAAAGATAGGCCAGGAAGGTTTTTTCTTTGTCTTCACGGAGTGTTGTAGCCATAATTTAGTTTCTAATTGAGAGCAAGAAGCTATGTATATGTATTTAGGTTATTTGTCTCTTTGGTGCTAAATGCAGTGGTGCACACAGAAGTATAAAGGAAACAGGGGAGGCGGGCCATTTGAACCACTTTATTTTTATTTACTTTCGATATCGTGAGTAGTTTTAATTAAAACTTAAAACAATAAAAAAATACAACTATAATAAAATGACGTATACAAAGTGCGTCAAATGTAGAGACTACATTATTATGATCAAGTTTTAAAATTGATAGTCTTTATACATATTAAAAGTGCCTTAATCTTTTCCAATTTGGAATTAGTACATAAATAATTAATTGCTTCTATACAATATATGTGCCCTTTCTCCCCACCCCTTTAAAAAACTGGGCGTGCCTCTGACTCATTGAATGAAACATGCAGATTATAATAATATAAATAACTCTAACATCTTTCGTAGTAAACTAAACTCTTTTATTGATTAAAACAATCTTAACTATAATTCATTTCAATTAAAGATCTGAATCAAGAATTGGTTTTAATTGAATGATAAAAGGCTGGGTTTTTTAAAATTTAAAACATTCTAGCAAGGTTTCCAAATTCACATCAATTTTCAATAGATTTTTTCAATATTATTTGTTAACAATGCTATGCTTTTGTTTTTTAATAGCTCCTCAAATCATTTTATTCATTCAAGATAGTATATATTTTCATTTTATATTCACACTTAAATAAGTATACACATGAAATAGCATCCTTAACTTATTAAAAGATGCCCTTGCATTTTTATATATTTCTACAATGATTTAAATTTATCGAATTTTCTAGATTTATAAACCTATGGGAACCTTATTGGAAAATCAAAAAGTCCATTATAAAATTATACATGATAAACAAACATTGTTTTCAGTAAAAAAAAAATCCCAACGCTGCTCTACCCCCCACAAAAAATTACAGCTATTATCCAAGCTAGAATTATATTTTTTAGTATTTTAAAAACTCTTTTACACCGAATACTCCGTGATTTCTAAGCTTTCCGCGCCTGGTGTTGCAGCTTTATAGCAAATATGGTTACCAAAATGAAGACTTGTGTATATAACTGTAAAGTTTCTTAAACAAAAATCCTTTCCTAAGTATTTTTATTGTGACGAAACAAGACGCGGACCATGTCTGATACCAAGTACAAGTTTATTCATAGCTTACTTACAAAAATAGATAACACAGTTCGAAAAGGTTTCCAATTAATAATAACTATTAGACGTGTACATTTTTATTATTAATATAATTTGTTGTGTTCTGTGAAAGAATGTGATCTATTGTTATTGTTTTTTATTGTAGTATACGAACTTTTATAATATACAATTTTGTAAAATACGTGACTTTTATTTACAATGTGTTACCAAAAATATCCTAAAGGCAAACCCAAGAGAAAAAAACTTAAAATGAAATAGCATTTCTGATAAAAGGCATAGTGCTGATAACATCCGTTTCTTTTATGCATTAAATAATATTTAGGAGTCACGGAGTTTCCAAAACAAGTACTCGACTAGTGGTCATTAACTAGGGAAGAGGATGCCTACCGTCACAAAGAACATAAATAATAAACCAAATCACTAAATTAAACAAAAAATATATATATTTAAATTAAGTCAAAATCAAATTAATTTAATAGAAAAAAGTTTTCAGAGATTGCTCGACATCGTGGCTTTAAAGTTGAGGCGTAACATAGATTTGTATTAATATTATTATTGTTATTAGCACCGCGCCTTACTACCCGTTCGGGTTATACGCACTGTTACATAGAAATCAGTAACTTTACTCGCTCACATCCAGAGTATAACACAATATATTTCCCGAGGAACAAACACAATATATATGAGACCGTGTAAAAAAGGTGTGCCTTAAAGGTCCCACCGACCGTCAAGAGTATATTCACACTGAACATACCCTTTACCTAAGGATCTTCAAAACAGGATCGTTTCAGAACTAAAGCCTTGAAGAGGCAAACAAAAATTATCCACCTTAAGGGTGACAGCTACTTCAAATATATATCTGAAAAAAAGACATTTAATGTCTGAGCTATTAGACTTAAACTTAACATTCACTTGGAACATTTTTGTGGGTAATTTATTTTGAATGACAATTCACTTTACACAATGAACATAAATACATCCTTGAAATGATATTGATTTTGATCACTCTAAAATATATAAAAAGTCATAGATGAAGGTAATTTTTCTTTACGGTAACATATGTAGAATATCCTTTATAATTCATCCATGAAGAAACACTCGCTTTTCAGAAATAACATGAAAAGGATTACACCATTAAAATATATTTTTATGCCATTTTTCCTGTTAAAGGAACAACTACATAGTATTTGGCAAAAGACGCCAATTCCCTATACCAATAAGAAGCTAACCTTCACAACACCTGTCGCCATGACTCTTTCTATTAGTTAGTTTTTACACTGCTGACGAGGGGACTAAGAGGCAAGGGGTATGTCATATATAAGCCGTTGTGCGTATGTTTAAGGCATCCGCACACCTACGCTCACACAAGAAACGCAGTTAGAGACTCACAAATGCACTAGCACTGGCTCGCGCAGTCTAACAAAGTATACAATAATTTACGTTAATATCACAAGTGTGCATTGATATAAAGTATTTAATTGGAGTGTGTATAAGTAATTAACAGATGTAATTTAAATAAACCGTGTGTGGATAAACAGCCATCAATAGTTATCTTTCTTTCATTTGATTAATTATACCGATTTAATTTGTGCTCGACCACGGAGCAATTAACAGCTGGTTAAACGGTATCTATTCCGTACAGTGATGATAGGCGCTCGACCACGAAGCTATAGACAACCTAAATATCATCACAGCATTATTATATCAAGGAATTAATCCGTAGTGTTTCATCCTTCAAAAATGAAAATAGAAAACGAACATGGAACAATTAGGTTCCGGCGTGCTCGGCCACGCCCTTACTACAAAAAAATTAAAAATAATATAAGTTACTACTACGCTGGAACTCGACGTCACAATTCTCCGTGAATCGTTCAAAACGAATGACTAACCAAAACAATACATTTTACTAATCTAAAAATAAATAAGCTTAAGGCCCCCATCCACCCTGACGGCTATCTTCACTAACTTTAATACATAATAATCGAAACAGAAGAGTTTAAAGCTCCAGCATATTGAAACAACCAATAGGCCTAATATATAAACACATTATAAACAAGATAATACATTCTAGGAATAACTTCGTTCATGAAATATAAAGTAAGGATAAGAAATGTCAGTCCCTACCCTGACACCCACTTCCTCGCCTGTACTAGCCCGAACCACGAAAATACTATAATGTGGATCATCATTTTCTCGGCGGAACCCATCGTCGGCTGGGGTTCTTCTTCCCCGGTCTTCCTCTGGACGACTTGGTGGTCACTGCTTCAAGTCAAAATGAAAAGTTATTTGTTTGAGTACTGGCAACATAAACTATGTGTGCCTGAGTGGGGATTTAGGTGTAAGGAGTGGGGTTTCTTGATATGACAGCATCAAGGTCCAATCAGAGTCGACAGTGAGCGCTTAGCAACAGTCGAAATCCTGTAGCAAAACCGCGTCGTATTTTGGCTGACCATACTCTCCAGTCGCAGTTTATCTCGCGCAGGCGCGTCGTTCACAAACCTCGTCGGCCGCCGCTTGAACTCTCGCCATGGGGTGACCTGACGGTCTAGGGGTATGGTGTCAGACTTCTGTGCTGGGGGTCCCGGGTTCATTCCTCGGTTCTGGCACAGACTTATCTGATTACCAAACCCTTCCTTCACCTCTGACAAGACGTGCATTAATCACAACTTGTGAATGTGTGGAATGCCAGGCCTCCACCGTGGTTCGGATTCCAACGTTAAACTGTAGGTCCTCCATTTTATCTCACAATCACCCTAACATTACACATTAGCGTAAGTTCGTATAACCCGAACGGGCAGTAAGACACAGTGATGATGATGATGATGATGATGATGATAATAATAATAATAATAATAACTGTCGCCATGGAAACGACGGACGTTGAGTGACGTCCGTCCTTTCGGTGAACGTTGGTCAGCTTGTTGGAGGAACAATGCAACATGAGTTAAGACATAGAGTAATGAAATATCATATTGAAAGGGTGAATTGTGTATTCCCTGAAGTGATAAAGCTATTGCATTGTAGGAGATCGGGTTGTTAACTTGTGATTGGCAACTTGTTTCATACCAATGCTACATATAGTAAAATTAGTGTGTATGGTGCTCTAACTATATATTTGGTGGGCACCACTCCTAGGGATTACACTTAATTACACTTAGGAGAAATTAAAAAAAAAAACGTTTCCTCGGCTATCTATGACGGTGGCACTATTACCTCTTTTTACACTCGAGACCACCATATGTGCTCGGGAAAGCTTTCTGGACAGTGCTATATTATTTTATAATACTGTCACTAGGTACCTACAACAATGGTACGAACGAAACCCCTACAAGAGTTGGGGAAAATACATTGAATACAACATTTAACAATCCAAATAAAATGAATCGCTGAATTAATTGTACTAAGTGAAACTACAATAAAAAACATAATAATATCAAATCTATGTCGGTGATTATTATTATGTCAATGTTTCCACATCCCAATCCTACCTATGGACTTCCGGGTAGATACATTACTAAGATTACAAATTATAAAATAATATTAAGTATAGATATATGTCTTTGAACTATATGTCATATTATATAATAAAAGAGAATTGAATTCAAAGCTACAATTTATCTTTTTTATACTATAAGAATCAAGAGATAAATATTGTTTGATAAGTGTAAAATAATTTACATGGTATATTAGATGAGTTAAGGTGTAAAATATGGATTGTTTGGAGAATATTAAGACATATAATCAATTTAGTAGATTTTCCTTCTAAAAGTTTTTAATAGATTCTGATGTTGAATTATGGAGGTAAATTTATAGCAAATATAATTCCATCAAATCTCACCATAAAAAAGAATAATGTCCATGATGATTCCTTCTAAGATATTGGTTGGTTGAAGTCTAATGTCTTCTTTACTGTTGAAATATTGAGTTTCAATTTAAAAAAAAGGTTGAGTGTAAGGCTTTTAGCTCACTTTAGATATATTTTTGTAACCTTCTATTTACTAAAACTCGTGGAAGGCGCCAAATATTAACATGATAAACATAAACAATCAGATTAGCTCGTTCGAGACATACAGAGCTAGTCTGAGGGCAAACTATAACTCCTCAGATGCGCGCAACCCTAACTGGTTGCGGAAATAGAGACCAACTACAGTCTTCCTCAAGCTTTGTAAATTTCCAACTCATTCATTAAATAAATAGCTAGATTCCGTGGCGGCTCGTGTTTAGGCACTGCGGAACTGCAGCACCCCCTATTTCCACTTGATATTATCGATAACATTTAGTATAGTTGATATGGTGATACTTTCTACAAGCTTACAACCTAAATGATCGTTTGAACGTAAGACTTCTACACAAAGTTTCTCATCAAAGCTAAAGTTATCAGGTTTTTAGTGACCTTACTTCATTATAGCTATCAAACATTGAATATAATATGGCTTCGGAAAATAATAGGTTATACAAACTAGGAGCAAACTTTAAATATATTGTAATATAGTAATACTTACTTCAAACCTATAACCTATATAACAATTTGAATGTAAAACTATTACAGAACGTCTGTCATTCAAACATAATATGTAGGCTAATTAAGTTTTAAGCTACCCTTTTTCATTTTAGGGTTCAAACTTAAAATATAATATTGTTTCTGAAAACAATACATAAGCTAAATAATAAATTTTAGATATATATTGTAGTATTGGCAGAATGTAAACAACATGGGCGACAGATACATATTTTAATAGATAAATATTTTATTCTTAATTGTATGGTATTACCTTTAAAACTTAATTGTATATCCAATACTTCTCTATTTTCAAACAATAATACTTGTCTTCAGCAAAAACACGTTTTTGCACATTAACATTGAAAGAAATAGTTAAATCTGTCCCCTCATTAACAAGCATTTGACAAACTTTAGCGTCACGATTTGGTCCATTGCAATTGGTGTGTTTATGTACATCCAATATAGTATAGAGATCACTGGTTGAAACACGCTCTTTAGTAAACATGATCGTGGTTGAAACGAAGTTAGAGTTTGGTCAAAGAAAACGTTACTAAACCTCGATTTGGTATCGTCTTGGTCATAAACATTCGTAGGCCTATCCATCCACAATATAAATAGCGCGAAAAGGATTTGGTCGTATGCATCGAAATCAATTCAGTGGAAAAAACTTGCCTAGTAGTTAACTTTATTTTATTTTGTTGGGATGGATCCTTGTTCATTTTATAATTTACATGGGAAAAGATATTGAATCAGTATTAAGAAATTATACGCTAGAAATTAAGTAAATTTATGTCAAGAATGCTGGTATTCATGACTGAACGTTATTATTACTTTTTTATTTTCCAAGCGGCTGGTTACAAATCACATTATTTGCAAGAAAGATATAACCTGGCTTAGTTTAATAAATCTCTTGCATCATTGTGTTTGCCTATTGTTTTAAATTAAAAAATACTAACCTATAGTATTCAATACACACACAACATATTTAAGTCAAAAAATTATAATAAAATATATATTAAATTATTGTATGTATAATTTAATATATATTTTTATTTTAGAGGGGAAAATGTGGGGGTGATACAAGTGTGTGCACAAGCAAATGAAAAGAAGTTTGAGGAAGATCTAGAAAATCATGTGGGAAACGAGTGGCAGGTAGTAATGGGGATCTTAACGCAAAAATAGGAAATTAGAGATGAGGGTTTTGAGGAGGTGTCATGGAAAGAAGAATAAGGAGAGAGAAACGAGAGTAGAAGGCTGTTGAAGTAATGTGTAAGAAACATAATGAACGTTGCAAACAGCTAGTATAGTAAGGGGAGAAAAAACTATAATATCACTAGATATAGTTGAGATGGGGAGAAAAGGTCGGTGACGTCTACTTTATCATAGCTGAAGAAATAAAAAGGCAGACCGTAGACATCAAGGTAATACCAAAAGTGTCCTTTGTTAGTGACCATAGGTTGTTGGTGACAGACATAAATTAATGAGATTGAAGGAGAATGATAGTGTAAGTTTCTGGTCTTAAATGTTGACTTGAATAGACGCGATCAAGACCAGAATTAAAAAACAAAAACAGTATAGCATTAAAGAATATCACTAAGCGGTTCGGGGAAACTTTTGCTGGGTGTATGTGGACGTAGCTGAGTTTGACCATAAGACAGGGGCAAAGTACAGCCTATATGACACAGCCTTGCCTGATCCATCATTGCGTCCTCAACGTTCTGGAATCTTCACAAGAAGATATAATTTCCATGTTAAGGTAATACCTCAGCTTAGCTTACGGAGAGCGTGAAACAAATAAACATACCGTTACTAAATACACTTAGCCCTAAAGAAATATTCAGATAATATATTATAACCAGTGGCGGATTTAAAATTTTTGCGCCCCTAGGCACAGTTATAATATGCCCCCTCTCCCCCCATTTTTGTTTAAGGGTTTTAGGAGGTTTCGGAGGAAAGAGATGTTGGGGAAGGGGGGAAGCGGAAGTTAGTATTCGAGAAAAGATGTATATGAAAGAAAATCAGGCGTACACGTCATAAACGTGATTAACTAATTATTAAAAACAAAATATAAAAATAAAACTAATGTTATCCAAAATGTGCCACCCCCTAAAGCCGCCGCCCCTAGGCCTGTGCCTAGTGGGCCTATAGTGTAAATACACTTCTGATTATAACTATTTTCAACAAACTAATGGAGAAATCATGTATATAATGGAACAACAAAGATGGTTGATTTATTTATATGTAATAACAGTATCGTACCCTACCTATCAAGCCGGCCAGTAATATACAAAACTAAGTATATATTCTTCCTCTTCTCAGGGGTCTGTTAAAGTCTCATACAATTTTACTAATAATAAACAGTGTTGAATCATTAGTGAAGAGAAATTTCCAAGTATAGTCCAATCAAAATATAATCATAAAGAAATTTTATCTTCATGTCACCACCACATAAACTATTGAGGATCTGTTCAACATAGGCTACATATGACAAACAAAATATATATATATATATATATAGGTGATACATTTATATATAATTTTTCTTTATATATATTAAAGTTCTAGATTGAGTAATGTAAATATGGTCCTCAATATTGGAGGTGAAAAACTGAATATCAATATCTCTTTAGTGAATAGCTTAGCGGTTAGCGGTTGATAACTTTAGCTACTCTTACGGCACAAACTTATTCTTATTTGCCCGGGTAGGCCTCCAAAAAAATTAGCAAATACAGGAGAAAAAATGGCCACCAGTAAAAAGAAGTCTGTCCTGAATAGGAACAAGCTCTCCATTTATGTTTCTGCTGTAGTCAGAAGAATCTCAAAGGGTATCCAAACTCCACGCTTGCACTCCCGTAGAATTAAATGTTATTTCGGCTAGTGTAAAAAGAAAACAATCTCTAAAATCACTTTGCCCAGGTTTACTTTTGTCCACACTTTCATAACAAACAAGAATAGGTATCTTGAAATATGTATAAATTGCCTTGGATGGAGACAGACTCAAAAATCTGGACGTCCTCTCACCTCCATGTCTCAAAGAAAAAAAAACTTAACCCCCACCCGGATTCCACTCTCCAAACCAGCTGGAAACATCCTAAAACCTCTTCCCTAAAGGCGGCAAGTTTTCCCCTCAAAAGTTTACACTACAGATTTTAAGCCTAGAAAAACTACAGCTAAAATATTGTATGAAGTTTAAATTTAATAGAAATATTTCCCATTATTAAAAAAAACTATCATAATTAATGTTTTGGACGATACCCGGTGAGCCACCAAAAACTACAAATTTCCCTCCAATTATTTTATCACTGTTGTTATAACTAGAAATTTTGAAATCCATTGAAAAGACGAAGATGCCAATTTTCCATCTCCCTCTTACCAGCAGCTTGGAAGGATAAGTGAGATATAGTTTTTTTTAAGACATTCTAATTAAATTTTAATTTGAAATTATAAATAGTTATGATAATCAATATGTAGCTTAACGAGACTCAGTGATCGATATTATGAGTTAAATACTTTGTCACAAGATGGCAGCTCACTGTATTTTGTTCTCGTAATTATCTTTCGGAAGCGTTAGAACATGGTTTCAACTACGACTACTAGTATAAAAGTGTGTCTGGCTTTAAAGCTTTTGATTTTCATCTGTCTCATTTCATAGGTATATAAGTTCATTCACGAGGCTAAGAGTCATGACAATGACTCGGTACTCAAACAATAAATCAGCCCTTTCATAGACAACCTGGCGTGGCATAACTGTCAAGTCAGATGTTCTTTGTCGGGCAACAGCCGAACGGCAGCTTTTGATTTACATGATTTTCTGCAATACGAGCTAGTGCTGCAATCGTTACATATCGGTGTTATGAAAATGTGGCGTGATAATAAGAGCTGCGCATTAGCTTTGCTACATTTAAAAAGTATAAAAAGTCTTTAGAATAGTTAGGATGAAATGACAAATTTAAAACATCAGGGATTGCATTGTGCAAACCGAGCTAAACACCCTGTGATTAATTAACATTCTGTGAACCCCCAAACTTACAGTATTCTTGACGGACAATATTGAAAAAGAAACATACCTTTCCATCCCACTTGCTAAACTAGTCATAATTTGTTTGTGTGTTTCAAGATCATAATAGGGATGAAAACACCTCTCCCCTCATGTTTACATTCATAGCTCAACGTTGTCAGTTTATGAGAGTGAGAACCGCTCTGCTTGATGACAGTCTCCCACGTGGTGTATCAATATCCAATACTGAAATTACCCTGAAATACATATCTTCCTTAATCCATCTATAAGTACAATTTACCGTCATCAAACCCAGAAGCCCATATATTACTTAAACCTTTCCCGAAGCTGCATTTGACTTCAGAGTAATGTCAAAACACGAATAAGCCAGTTAAAGTGGCTTTATTTCAATAAGTAGCTTATATCATAAAAGCTTGAAACGAATTCACAATTATATATATTTAAATCATTATGTATTACTGACCAAAAGGGCCAATCACTATTTCATATGTCACTCAACATATTGTCTCTCAAACTACTTATAACCATGATTATTTCCAACCTGTTATTAAGCGACACTCTCTAAATACACCAAACAACTTATAAATTAAAAAAAAAACTGTCCTTCCTCTTCACAAAAACTACAGCCAATAGTCCATACAAAAAAAATACAATTTTCTAATTTTTTTAACACCAAATTTCATAAATCTCATAACTAATATGAATATCTCTTCATGTATGCATAATATGAGCACTGAGCAAATCGGCTGCAGTGGATTCCTAAATCAGCCAGTTCTTGCCTTTAGCTGGGACAGCAGGCATAGACCTGTGCGATTCACTTGGATGAGAAAATGATACTATTTAAATAAATAATAAAGTTAATTCCAATGTAAATTTAAAAAAAAGAGATCATCTCTTTGTGTTTAATTAAATCATCCCCTTTTCCTATTCGGAGGTAAGCCTAATATCAATTAACTAAGACTTATTAGAATTCTAGTCCTTTTAACAGTTCTCAGCATATCATCGATGTTTATGTTGGTATAAATAATTGATGTTAAATGATACTGAAGGAAATATAGCAAGACCAAAATTAGATATTTCAGAGAAGGTATAGAAAAAATAATAAAAGATTTAATCATTATTACTATTAATAGAGTAGTAGTAGTAGTATATTATATAACTTCATAAAATCCCATTTTTGACATCGTTAAGTGTGCTTCTTTATGAGTGCTCATGACTCAGCTTACCCAAAAATTATCATCACGCTTTGCCACTGGTTGTGTCATAGATTAATAAACACAATTGACGAGTTCAACATTTATATTAACATTCTATTTTCTCAACTATTGGCACTCAAGCACTATATTTTTTTAAGTTTTTTGAGCATTCTGGAACTAATCTAGCTTTATTAAGGTTAAATCTCGTGGGAAACTTAATAATTTTAATAGTTACGTAGTAATTTGCTAGTTTGAGTTGGCTTAACGAATGGCATCTATCTATACGTAACTAACTATATTTGCTCTTCCCACGATATAGAACAACCTGTTCTGTGATACAAAATAATTCACCGCTGTATGCCTGTATCCCATAAATGGCGTCATTTCATCAGTTTGTATTTCCCATTTGTGTTCATATATTTTTTAAATGATATGATTTTATCCGTATGCGTGCGTTTGAATTGAACTTTAAATGTGACTTAAAGAACTTTGATGCATATGATAATCGATATTTAGTTATAATTAAGAAAACTTTTAAATAAAATCTTCAAAGTCAGCCGGCTACTCAAGGATTGAAATTAAAATTGGTATGTCCTGCAATAGTACCTATGTTTTTATTTGTTAAATTATTTTTCTTTTCTTTTTGAATGTGCTGAGAAAGTATTAATTAAAAATACACTTCTTACCTAATTATAACTACAGATTAATTTGTGGTTACTAGACAATAGGCCCTAGTATATAATTATTTTTTTGAGATCTAAATAGCCTGGGATACTTTCAACAGAATTACAAGCCTACCTTATTTGGGTACTTTAATGGCTGAGTTTTAGGAACTAAATCCAAGGGCGTGGACTATCAAGAATATTTTATTGCTTTGTCAATACGTAACTTGAACTAACTTTTTAATATTTAACGTAATGTGGAATGTAAGCGACGGCCATTTTGAAGTCTACTCTACTAGTTTCGCCTTTGTTTATAGAACGCTTTTTTGTTGACATTTAACACATTTGTGAAGAATTTAATGATATAAAAATTATTCACTTATGGTCCTATTAAATTTTCCGAAACTATCACCACCGCCCAATACCATTAATATTTTTTTTAAAGTAAGGTTTCACTCTTAAATATGTAGTTAAATTAAGGTATCAAAACCATATGTGGTCATTTATTCCATAATATAAATTCACCCAGAGGTGGTTGTATGACAATTTTTGAAAATGTTAATATTGTGCACACATGTTCTTAAATATATTTCAGTAAATTAGTTAAAAAGCACTTAAAAATCTCATACTAATATTCCTGGTACAGCCACTTTTCTAACAACACTAAATTTGATGTTGGTTATGAGCCACATTTCATGTCTAGGTTACATAAGTGTTGTCTTAACGCAGCCTAAATGGCCTAAGACTCAATATTGGTTTTGTTTAAAAATGTAGTTTTTAAGCCCAAGTACGAAGGAAAGAATCTTGATCTTCACATTTTTTTTCGCCATTTTACGACCTTCATTCTCGTTAGACACTTTAAAAAGCTTAGAAACTGCATTTTTAAACAAAACATATACTGCTACTTAATTTCAAGTAAAAATATCAGCCCTTTAGGGTGCATTTAGACAAAACTTACAATTAGGTACCTTCATGAACTGTAGTCCACTTTAAGAGCAGAAAAATGATTACTGTCCCAAGTCTCTAAATATTATAGTTCCCTAAATATTTAGTAAATTTTCGTGAAGATCAAAATATGTAAAATTTAGCGTCAGGCCATGTAAAAATGGCCATACTAGATAAACACGCTACCTAGAGAAATTTAAAAAAATCTCTTTTCTAATTACTAATAGTATATAGTCTACATAACTTAAACCCTGATTTTGGTTGGAAGAACAGTAGAGAAAATTCAAACACATTTATTTGTGTCCAACATTGATAACATTTTACTGTATTATTTGTATTATTCTACAGGTAATTATAATATCTATCATAATTGACAGCTGCAGATAGCATGACTTGATGTACAAATATATTAAAATTGTTTTAGTAACTAACCTCTGTTCTTCCTACCAAAAGCAGGATATATGTACGAACATACATGTGCCAGATAAAAAAAAGATAAAAATTGGTTTTTCACCCCCCCCCCCCNCCCCCCCCCCTTTTATTTCTAGGTTGTTTTTTATGTGCTATTAATTCTCACAAAAATCCATGTCATTCATGATCACCTATAGCATATTAAAAGAATGTTCAGAGTTTGTTTCTATTGAGTATTGTGTTATATCTACTGCACGAGGGGGGTTGAAATATTAAATTACTACTAACCTAACCTAAAACCTGAAGTAAACATTAACATATCAATACACAAAGGTCCTACATGATTGTTGGAACACCAGTGCAATATTTTAAACAGGTGAAACCATGTATATTCCATATCAAAGAAAATTAGGTCGCTATGAATTTTTGTATTTTTTAATGCTTTTAAATTTTTATACCTATTATATTATTCTAAAATACTAACTTATGCAGAATGATAGTACATTACTTAGGCTACAAGAGTGTAGACACCTATAGAACATTTCATGACTTTAGTTTACTTGAATGACAGCTCAAAAAGTTACAAGGAATAGTCCATAACGTATCCCTACACCAACAGCTGACTTCTGTCACTTTGGAGAGATTTAATGAAAACATATGATAATGTATGAATGTGATAACTAACCACAGTAATTTAGGCCAATATTATTTATATATTTATTTGAGGTACTGCACAAAACTTATTTATCGTCTTATTCTACTTAAAA
The DNA here is from genome assembly GCA_902151445.1 of Timema monikensis. NCBI lineage: Eukaryota > Metazoa > Arthropoda > Insecta > Phasmatodea > Timematidae > Timema > Timema monikensis. The sequence goes on from CABFVZ010000098.1 coordinate 180,594, forward strand.
AAATTATTATTTACATCACCTTCACAAAAGGACTAATTAACATAGCTTCAAAATTTCAACCAACGAATTTAAACAATGGGATTGAACATGACGGAAATAAGTTCTTTACATTGTTGCACCCACACAGCGGATAACAATGTTTTATTCCGTTAAATATTTCAAATTATGATAAAATAATCATAAAATAATTTATTATATATAAAAAAATTACAAGTATTTTCTCTTTTCTAACTAAATACGATGTCTGTATTAAAAGGCATAAATGTATGCACTATAATACTTATCATAGATAGCTTAACATTGCAAAACAAAGAATAAGTACTTTTAATTATGTTTAAACTATTTGGATTGGGTTAAAAGAAATTATTAAAATATTCTGAGGAAACTTAGGTTGTCATTATTTTAAATATAACATATAGTTTAAAAAAATTATCATTTATGACAAAGTGATCTTTTACAAGTGTTGGCAACCCAAAACCTAAACATATGATTTGTGAACTGTCATCCATGTACAAACATATCATGAACAGATTATGAACTGTCGACTGACCTGACTGTTGCTGACTTGATGTTAACACGTGACAAGTGGGCCTATCCACAAGATGTTTCGAGTTTATTCCATTGCGAGATCGGTCGTTCAAGTGACACAATCTCGAAACTTTTTCTATTTAGCTATTCTTGAACAAAATCTCATTACGGATTGAGATTTTTTCATTCGGATAGATCTCACTGCGGTTCCACCTTTCGGAATCGTCCATCTCGCAACAGATAGTTCGAAAGTATTTGTTGTTGGACAAAATGTAAAATGATGGAAGCATAGACGGACTATTTGGTAATAAAAGAACTTGAATTCGAAAATGAATTTAATAGAATGCCACGTATATTTCGTGAACGCGAAGACTCTTTTGAGATGAGTGATACTAAATTTATTAATTTTTTCAGGCTTAATAAACGATGTTATTCAAATAGAAAGGCATTCCATCCATATGCTGTGTGTGATTTAATTTTGGCTTTTTAGGTTATTAAGATAGACCATGATGTGATAAGATATACTAGTAAAAGCTTTTTATTCAAAAATTAAGCGATACAAAAAACATAAAGTATGCTACCTACATCAAGTGTAATCTGCTTTTGCTCTTTGCTTATTCTCTTCCAATCCATTTTTATTCAGACTTTATCGAGCTAAACTTAACAAAAAAATAAATAAAACCGAGATAAAACGAAGATGGCAAAAGGCAACATATTTGTTATTCTATTGTTTAAATGGCTGAAGGGTGCATTCACACAGCTATAAAGTAAATCTTAAATCACAATTTTTGACACCGGAAGTTCGGAATTTTTTGCTTAATGCGAAATTAGAAGACTCAACACGAATTGCGAGATGTTTAACTCAGGAATGGCTACTTTACGGATATGAAATTACGAGTTCGAGTTGAATATAGCGAGATTCGCTATAGTGAGTTTGAGATAAACTCGCAACATCTCCGGGATAGGCCCAAAGGACTGTATCATGGGGTCTCTCAAAGCTGAGTTAGGAGTTTGTTGGTATTTGAATAGTGCTTGCAAAGCTAAAGTGTTATTTATAAATCATGGATAATTTTAGTTATATTCCGTTCACGATAGGTTTTTACCTGGATGACAGTTCGAAAATCATATGTTTAGGTTTTGGGTTGCCAACACTTGTAAAAGATCACAGTTTTGTTATAGATGTAAAGATCTTTAATTACATGTTATATATTACATTTAAAATAACGTAAACTTAAGTTTTCTCATACTATTTCATTTTTTTAAATAATTTCTTTTTATCCAACTTGAAACAATATTTTAAACATAATTTAAAGTACTTATTTTTCGTTTTGGGACGTTACTGATTTTGTGTAATATAGTGCACACATCAATATCTTTTAATACAGGCATCGTATTTATTTGGAAAAGAGAAAATTTTTGTCATTTTGTACATACAATAAATGATTTTATGATTATTTTATCGTATTTTGAAATATTTAACTGAATAAAATAGGTTCATCAACTGCGTGTCTGCATCATTGTAAACAACTTGTTTACCGTTATGTTCAATCATATGGTTTAGATTCCTCAGCCACCATTTTAAAGCTATGTTCGTTAGAAGTTTTTGTGAAAGTGGTGTTAATATTTTTTTAAGGGGAATAAAACTATAAATAAACTTTGTGTCCGACCTCAAATAAATATATAAATAATATTGGCCTAAATTACTGTGGTTAACTATCACATTAATATATTACCATCTGTTTTCATCACAGTCATCCAAAGTGATAGATGTCAGCTGTTGGCGTAGTGATATATTAGGGATTACTTCTAGTAACATTTTGAGCTGTTATCCAGGTAAACTTAGCTCGTGAATGCCACATATAATAATTTTATAATGTTATTTTAAAACAAGTTTAATACAAAAACAGTGAGGGACTATTTAGTGAAAGGATACTGTCCATTCATTAGCAAACCAAAACATACAGACTTCCACCTTGCCTTTGTTTACATCAGGTCTCAGCTTAGGATGAATCAATAATAGCCCATGTACACAAGCTAAAATTTTAAATTGTTGATAAGATTTTTTTTAATTCATTAAAAACTGGACTGGTAAGATTTTTTTTTAATGTCTGCTTAAATTAAAGAAAAGCATTGCCTGGGGTAACCACACATTTTATTGTTTGGTTACCCTAGGAAACGCTTGGCACTTTTGAACAGCAAGGAAAAGCACATAAGTTTGGACTACTGAAGTCTTTAAGTTATTTGAGTATCGGTACTTATATATTAGCCAACTATTTTAATTTATCCTAATAATAATTTGGTAATATGAATTTAAAGTTGTGGTTGTAAATAAATAAATACTGTACATCAACAAAAACTACCTTTGCCATGTTTTAGCTTATAATAAGGCCTACTTAGGCTTTTCAAATATAACAGTAGGCCCTAGAGCAGTGGCTCTTAACCTTTCGGAAGTCACTGAACACTTTTGTTTATAAGAATGATTTGCGGTACACCCGTGTCTAGGTGTTATTTTTCCAGTTAAAGAATAGGATATTTAAATGCGGCTATAACTGTAATTAACTCTTATAATTGCTTAGCTATTTAATCCATCATGATATGCACATTCATATGATTTTCATTGTTCTATTGGCAGTATAAAGCCGCCCTGAGTCGAAAATGGCTGTGTCATCTGATAGCTCATGATCTTAATTGATCACTCATAATATATAGCTGATGATTTCTGCAGGTTCATCACAGACTTTGAATGACAATATGAGGAAAGAATGGCTTTGGGCACGAGATGATTCCTAAGTCAAAGGTCCCGGGTTCAATCTCCGTGTCCAACGTCCAGGTGTCATTTTTTTAATTTAAAGAATATGAATAGCAGTTTTCAGTAATTAGAATCAAAGTAGCCTACATTACTCATAACAGTTATCATTGTGGAATCTTTTACCGGCAAACATTTGCAATCAGTTCACAGAATAGATGTGTTCCGGGGAACACCGGCTAAGAACCATTGCCCGAGAGCCTTTAAGTTGGTAAACTCAATTATATAATCTTATTTTTTCTATTCATTATCTCAATTTTATTTATTTTTACGTTATTTAATTTAAATGTATTTAGGCTACACTACATTTTTGAAAAAAAAAAACATCCACCAAACATTGACAAGTCAACATACTAATGTAAATATTGGTTTAGTTTGAAGTCATTCTGAGTAAGATACAAACCATGAATAATTTCATTTATTGTTGAGAATAGCATGTGCTTTAAGAATTCTAATTTTTTTTCTGTGGAGCATTAATTTTGTGTGGTGGTTGGTTTTTGGGAAGGTGGGGGTTGTATACATATTTAACAAATTAGGCATAAACCTAGCCTGGTACTTAATTTAAATGTGAAAATTTGTACACCTATGCTGACAACACACTGTATAGGATGGCCTATACTTTATTAAGAATACTAATACATGATGACTAAAAAACCTAAGTGATGTTGATTTAATAGTGTTGATTTTAAGAAACCACTTGATTTTTTTATTTTGCATTTTGTAATGGATAGTTAAGAGTTAAGACATTACTTATTTAACTGTAAAATAAACTTAGGCAAACTCATGACTCCACTTAACCCACTCCACCTTAGTACATTTTAGTCTGACATAGTTGTGATTCAAACTAACCAGGCTAAGCTAAGTATAAATAATAAAAAAATATGAAGTGCTAAGGCCTTATTTAAAAAATAACAAAGTGGAAAAACTATTCCCCAGTTTACTAAAGCTCGTCCTGAACCCAGAACAACATCAGACATACAAACCATTCCACTAACCTGACATTTTTTTTTTTTGCAATTAAGTATATAACTCATCGCCATGTGTGCTTAGTATGAACATGATCTGCTATCTATTGTTTCTTATCAAAATGCGCATTTAATCTTTTGCCCATCTTTAATCTCACAAAATACACAGACTTGTTTCATATGGGTTTTAAACTCTTAATATTATTAACAATAAAATAATATTTGTTAATATTATTAGCAGTGACAGAGCGTGATTTTTCTTTTTGGTGGGCCCAGGTCAAAGCTTAGTAACAATTTCTATTTTCTCATCATCGTTGATGACATAGCACAATTAATATACAAAAGTTTCATTACCACTTCCATCACCTGTTATATCAACAAATATAACCTTCATTTCTGTCAGATGGCAAATTAACTTATTAATAAATTTAACATAGCTCATGAACTAATATATTAGCGAGTGGCGGCTCGTAGCTAAAATTAGTGGGGGTGCTGCTCCAGAAATTTTTTAGCCTTTGTTTTAAAATTGTGTAAAAGGAAAAAAACAAAAAAGGAAAAAAACATGTATAAAAAGAAAAAAAAATTCAGGAACTTAATACAATCTTTACAAAAAAAAAATCAAAAATTTTTACTTACTTTAACTTAAATTGTTACAGCTTCAAGCTTGATCTATTCATTTAAAAATGAAATTCACTCTTCTTGTTTTAATTTGCGCAAACAGTTTAATCATTTTCTCCTTGATCTCTGGATGACAATTGAGGAAATTTTTCTCCACTGAAAGTACTGCAAGCGCATTTAGTCTTTCTGTTAAATAAAAGAACCGGAAAAAAAATGAATCAAATAGAATAGCTGGAAGTAGAATAATAATAATCTAATTCTACACTCTTCTACACTTTATCACATTCAAGAATATGGTACACGGTTTTTAAGCACAACATACGCTGAGTAAAAAAAAAAATTTCCTTTCACCATCATGCTAGAGCCGGCACTGCGAGAGCAATAGTGCTCTCTCTACCTGGCAGTCCCACCTTCCTCTCCACCCCCTCCTATGTGTGCATGCGCAAAACAGTCAAACACCATCACTGGCACTGTGAAGCGCACAGTTCCATACAAAGATTTTTATATTTCTCATAAACTGGGGGATGGCTACTGAAGTACTGACATTAAGCTTAAGGAATATATATTGTACTACAAAAATAAATAAAGAATTAAAGAAAAAAGGATTCATATTAAACGATAATATTAAGTGGAAATAGGGGGTGCTGCAGTTCCGCAGTGCCTATACATGAGCCGCCACTGATATTAGCTATAATATTTGTCAATAATATGGGTAATTTTATTATTACTTATGAAACAGAATTCTTTTAGCTAATATTATTAGGGAGTTTTATGAAACAAGGCCCAATAATTCCTGCTATAACATGGTGTTAAGTTTCTGAAAAACACAACATTATAGAAGCTATGTTTTTCCCAAAAGAATCAATGTTAAGTCTAGATGTTAGGCTCCAAGGCCCTACCTCCCCCAAAGTACCTACAAATCGCATCATATATTGGAAACGTGCGCAGAGGAAAATGCAATGAGACAATGTTCTAATAATATACAAGAAACATTTTATAAACACATTAAGTTAACTTAAAATACTGTAGAGTGAATATTCATTGAATTTTGATGGCATTTGTAACAATAGTACAAACATTAGTTGTAGGTAGGCCCACAGTTGCAGCAATGTCTACCCAGCGTTGACTGGATCAAGACGGCTTATAATGTTCATTTTACTAGTGAACAGGAGCTGTAGATGAATATCATGGACGCTTGGCACCATTCCAGACTGACAAAAACTATATTGTCACAAATAAAAATCTATAAACATGTACACAGAAAGATAGACACAAGCCCCATATGTGTTGAACTTAACAGACTGATCACCACATTCAACAATTATGTCATGGGAGATAGTATGGAGAAAATGTGTGACATCAAACATGACCTTCATGACTCATTGTGGGGGTGAGAAACAAGCGGTTGCCACACAATTCAAACTTGGCATGTGATTCATTTGACCGAAAAATAACATTGTAGCTATTTTGGGACAATGTTAAGTAAAAAAAAAAAGTTTGAGATTCTTAACAACAGTGTGTAACATGAATAACTCTATGAATGAAAACACTTATGATGAAAAGTAATTGCTCAAATAAACTACTGATTGTAAGCAATTATCATGGCTATTAATATGGTATATTTAACTTAGGGAACAGAGTAAATTATCTTTTTCACCCGAAAGAGTATATATTTCATAAGATGATACCCAATTGACATAGCAATAGGTTTAGATTGAAGTAAAATGTTGGTGGAAACAGGGATGTGGGTTTTCCGGAAAATTTTGAATGCGAAAACTTTCAGAAAAATTTTTCACTGTCTAAATTAACTAGAGACTTGGTAAACAATTTTACACACACTTTATAATTATTGAAGGTAAAGTCCTATATTAATTTTATATGCTATTCTAAATGTAAATCATTGATTGAAGCAGATTTAATTAAACAAACTTAAAAAGTGAAATGTATACATTATTTATATAATTATATTTTCTAGACTCTAAATAAACTTGATTTACTCGCATTATAAGATTCTAACTTGCTTGGATTCAATGAACGTTTGTTTCTCTGGCAGTGGCAGTGTGCGCGGCAACAGAAAGAGATTCTGAGAAACAGAAACCAGCTTGGCAGTGCGTTCGTTCACTTGTTGATCTATTCCTCTTGTTTTTATTTTTGGCAAAAGCCTTCCAATTCTGTACGCAGGAGGTGGCTGTCGGTGGAATACAAATAATTTTTATGGAAACTTTGGATATTTGTCTAGTGGTACAGTATCCCTTCCACCGTTTAAGTGGAGAGATATTCTCTGCTGCCCGCCAAATGATGTCTCGGCTCCACAGTTTGTGTCTGGCATGGTACTCTGCCATGTCCGCTATCACTGCTACTTCATCAATATTTGGGATGTTTTTTGAACTTCCATGATTGTATCAAGCTCAGTAAGTAAATCATCTTATGACAATTGTTATCCACAACGTTGAGGATCTAAAAGATTTTCTGCTAAGTGAATTTGATGTGGGCAAAACTCAAATATATGGGTTAAAATTGTGTTTACTTGTTCCTCTTCTTTTTTTGGAAAGAGGTGAAGAAGGCACAAGCTCCATGACACCTGGATTCAGTTTCCTTTGTATTTGGGGAACATTTGAAATATTGGGTAGATTTCCTTCTAGTTTTCTAATAGCTAACAAAATTAGCAGCGGCAGTTAATATGCTGATTGAACTTGCATCCAGAACCCATCATTGTCGAGAATCTGCTTATGATTGCATAATCTGGGATACTCTCTCGTCTATAGATGCATATTGCAGGCTTTTTTTTGTATGCAGCAAACTATCCAAACACTTAGTAGCTGAGCACCATCTAGTTTCCTCTGGCAAAAAAAGTGAACTCTTTTTTTCCTTGCTTTTTCTGTATTCTCTTAAGTATGTGATTAGCAACATAATTATGGAATACTTTCACAATTATTTTGCAGTTTGACAATATTCTAATTGTATTCAAACCTATAATATCCTTTGCCATAAGATTTAGTTTATGTGCAAGACAGCCAAATTTTATTAAGTGGGGATACTTTTCTTTTAATATATACCCTGAAGCTTTCATGCTGCTTGCATTGTCTGTTATAATAGCTTGCACTTTAAATATAAAGGGACCTACTGTTTCAATCCCCACACTCAATAGATTGGCTATGTATTCTCATATATGGCGATTAGATTTGGTAGCATTGCTTTCAGGAATATTGATTCAGGTGTTGCAAATATGATGTTCAGCATAGGATTTCCTTGTATATCAGTCCATCCGTCTGACATCAGTGTCAACAATTCTGGTTGGCTAATCTTTATAACAATCAATTCTTGAACTCATACTCTCCATCTAAAAGGGAATGGGACAAGTGATAACGTGATGGTAATTGGAATGATGAGTGAATTTGTAACAATCCTTCCATTACTGATTTTCAGTCATGGAAAGAGTTGTGCCACTTGAAAATATAGCCTGTGCCAATGTCTAACTTGCTTTTTCTTCTTCTTTCCTCGACATTCCATCAACAAATATTGATAACATCAGTGATTGTTCTGACTTTGACCCACTACCTGAAGTAGGTGACCTTGATGAAGATGGTTTTGCACTTGCCTCTCCCACTCCTTCGATCAAACCAACAAGTATTGCATATTCAATCTCTATATTTGGTGAATCTCACACTAACGCTCTCATATGGTGTATTATAACTTGGAACAAAATGTTCAAAAACAGGTTTTAAATAATAAACTACGGTAGGGGCCTACCATGTATTCGTAAATTACTCTAAATTATTTTTATTCGTTAAAAAAATATGATTTATTACGAAAATTAATTCCTAAGATAACAGTTATGAACTAAAGTTATTATTATTATTAGCACCACGTCTTACTACACATTCGGGTTATACGCACTTCCGCTAATGTGTAATGGTAGGGTGATTGTGAGATGAAATGGAGGACCTACAGTTTAATGTGGAATCCGAAAGGAATCCGAACCATGGTGGAGGCCTGGCATTCCCCACATTCACAAGATGTCTTGTCAGAGGTGAAGGAATGGTTTGGTAATCAGATAATTCTGTGCCGGGACCGAGGATTGAACCCCGGACCCCAGCATAGAAGTTCGACACCTTACCCTTAGACCGCTAGGTCACCCGAACTAAAGTTAAAGCATAATTTTTTTTAAATATTTCAGTTTTTTTTAATTTGTCATAAGTACGCTACCCTTATATTAATTAAAAAAAAAATCAAAATGTATGATTAGTATTATTATTATTTATTATGTAAAATAGTCCCAATATACTAATTTTGACGAAAGATTAAGAACTATGACTTCTTTTTTTTTTAAAATCAGTCTAATTCCAATACTTTTGAATAACTACGAAAATATATATAGGCCTACTATTATGCCTATTTTGAAGCAAATCACTAGAACCAATTTCAAAATATTTGAAACTGTTCAAAAATCGGTAATCATTAAGCCACCTTTAAATTAATTTTTCACACAAAAAAAAGTATTCAGTTTTATTTGTCATGTCATTTACACCACAGATATCCATTTTAAAACGTATCGGAGCCATTTTCAAAATATTTGGAATTTTACAAAAATCACTCAAGAGTTCACTTATGCAATATTGACCAAAAAAAGTATTTAGTTTTATTTGTCATGTCAAACACACATCAAATACTCATTTTGAACCAAATCACTTGATTAGTTTTTAAAATATCTCCAACATTTTCAAAAATCAGTTGTCATTAAACTATCCTAAGTGATATCAAACTTTCCTTGCATTATGAACAAGAGGTTAAATAAATAAATGTACTTGCATGTGATTTCTGACGTATATTTCTCCCAGAAATAGTTGTTCCAGCACTTTTATGCAATAGCTTCTGTTACAAAACTGTATTCTCTCTGGGCACTTTATACACATTTTCAAATGCCTTTTTATTCTTGTTGCGTTGTTTGCATATATGGTTGCCAACAGTATTTAAATTTTCCTGTCGTCTTCTTTTCTTCACAGACTTCTATATAATGATCCCACACAATAGTTCTTTTTGTATAAAGCATTATTTACACTTACATAACCTGATATAAAGTATAATACTTTGGATGGAAGTTCAAAGATTTTTGGCAAAATCATTCCAAAACCTTACTGTTCACTCTAACTGCTCACTGTAACTGTAACTTATACAACATACTACTTCATAAAGAAAGGTAAGTCCCCTGTGGAGGCAGGGAATTCCCCTTATCAGTTTCTCATTGATATCTTTGTTTAGGAATGTGAACTTCCCCTATTGAGTCAGAGAATTCCTCTTTTAATCTTCTTTTCAACAAAGTGAATCACTAAAGAAGGAATTGATTCCCATTTTATGGTCCAGCCAGGGAAACTCTTTAGAGGAAAATAAAAAATAAAAAAACTGTAGGCAAACAAATTTAATCCAGTCCTAATCTAACATTGAAAGTATATTTTATATTATTTTTGGAAAAAAGTTTATTTTTGTACATATCTAAAACATGCTAAAAATGATGGGAAAATTTTCTGGCCCACATCCCTGGGTGGAAAGCTACAGCCATCAAAGATGTTTTACCATTTAATATTTGAAACAGAATGAGGGCACAGTCATACTAGTGATCTGGTTGCCGCAACAAAAGTGCAATGGCAGTTTCACCAAACTGTTGATCCACGTTATTTATATTGGTGGCTTAAAGTCACTCACTTTAGTAACAAAGTTGCAGTTGAGTAGTTTGGCCACCAACAGAGATTAAATTAACAAGGTTACCTGTGCTGACATGATCACAGCACTTTTTACTATGTGGTGAACAAGTCTCAAGTTGGGTGATAGCCTGATTTATTAGAAAATTCGCAAACAATTTTTTTCAACAATATGCATTGAGTGTTGATGTCTGTGGCACTGGTAATGGTATAATCTTGAAACACTTGAATAACAGTGTTTGCTGAAACATGTAGAAACACTTGAATAACAGTGATTGCTGAAACATGTAGTTCATAATAAAATTTATTGATGTTCTTAACATGTTTAAACTTTAAGATGGAAGAAAGTAACGCTATACAATTAAGTATGCAAGTAAACTTTGCAAATATGTATCAATTTAAATACAGCAAATAAAATAAAAAGTGTCATACCATATGACATAAAAAGTTGTTTTAATGTGGGATGTTCAAATGGAGATAAAAACACAAATTAAGACATATTTGATTAACATTTTCCTTGATAGGAATTGAGTGAAGAAAAACTAAAAAAAAAAAAAAAGTGTGTTCAAATCCAGGCAACACAAATAATTCTTAGTAAATCTTTTATTATCTATAGTAATCCTGACTCTTCAAATATGAGTAAATCAAAGAACTCTGTCAAGACACTAATAATTTTAATTGATTTAAGGTTAAATTGGAAACTAAGCTAAACTCTGCATACATTACGTAACCTTTGTAGTTCTTAAAGGATGAGTCCTAGTCACTTTGGTGCTTTGAAAGTTCATCTTTATACCTTGTATTTTTGACCAATTAATGACTAGTTTATCTCAAGCTTCGTTATTGGTATTGCATATGTGTGATTCTTTGTTTAGTATGGGTCAAATGATAAATAATAAAATTAGGCCTATATGTGTCATTTCACATCAGTAGGGCTTTGGTACTTTGTAGTACATTACATATCCCTCCCTACTTTGTGCAATAAGATCTAGTCATTGATTTTTACACTGGTTAGAATAATTGTAGGCCTAGGTCTATTTATTATTCAATGGTGACATAGTAATATAGAATATATAAGCCTAAAATCTAACTTTTCCTAGCCTAGCATGGTTTTGTTGATATTTTGAAGATAAAGCTATTGGCTAATTTGGATGGATTAACTTGTAGTTAGCTAACTTACACAGGGTATTTAATGGGTCATGAAAAGTTACTCATTGCAAAAAGGTCACGAAAATTTCTAAAAAGTCACAAATTTTAAATATTTTGGCCCTAAAGTGACGAAAATATTTTTGTTTGAATTTCCTGTGCATTGTAACAACGCAAATGCATCATAACCCATGATGCCATGCGCAAGCTGCAAACTGCCTGATTGTTCTTACCGTGATACCAAAGACAAAGTTAACATCCACCATCTAGTTAAAGTTTAATGTTGCATGTTAGTGCATTATGCCTATGTATGCATTATATAATGTTCAACTATTTATAGAAGGAATGTTTTGGTCAAAAAGGTCACCAAAAATCACTAATTTTTGTTTCTCCAACTCAATAGACACCCTGTTATAGAATTATAAATGAAATACAATAACACATTCTCAAGTGTTTATTTTGTGTTGGACAAAAATGAAGATACCTTTAACATTATAAGGTGTTAAACTAACACACGTTTGTCCTACAACTTTTGATTTTACATAAACTGAATTTCCATCATGAGTTTCAGCTACTTTAGTCACATGACTTGCTTTAAATAAGCCCAATCCCTGGGTTTATGTGAATAATAGTATTAACCCTTTGAAAACTATATTTGATTATTATTTTGTTCATATTTGTTGCGATACTTTATGTTTACTCTCAATTGTTTCATTTTAGAGTTTCAAGATTTTGCCACGAGGATGCTTTATGGATTTTCATTAAAGCTATTAACGTCTAAACACAGTGACTCTAAATAAAACAAGCACTTTGTTTTGTGGATTTATTGTAAAATGAACTGTAAACTTTTTTTTAATTATATCTGCACTGAATGTTTGACCAATCCGGTACATTGCTTGACCAAGAGTTCCCACTTTTCCTAGTGCCTACATACCTGCTACATCTATCGGCAGTAACAACTAATTATATGACATCACAAAGGCCTCTGTAGATTTATGAAACCATGATATCTTTGTTTACAGATCAAAATCTCATATTGATCCATCTTCTTTAAAATATGGCTGATGGTGACACAGAACAGTTTTCTCTCCGCTGGAATAACTTCCACAGCAACCTCTCCTCGGGGTTCCACGCCCTTCTCCAAGGGGAGGATCTGGTGGATGTAACGTTAGCCGCAGGAGGAAACTTCGTCCAGGCGCACAAGATTGTTCTCTCCGTGTGCAGCCCCTACTTTAAGGAACTTTTCAAAGTGAACCCTTGCAAACATCCGATTGTCATCATGAAGGATGTTGGACACAAAGAACTTATCTCGATCTTGGAGTTTATGTATCGTGGAGAGGTGAATGTTCGTCAAGAGGAGTTGGCATCGTTCTTAAAGACTGCCGAGAGTCTGCAAGTGAAAGGCCTCACAGGAGATGACCCAGGGGTTAGTATGACCTTTCACTATTTAAGTTTCATTTTAATTACTTAGTGTAACTATCATTTTTGGATTTATAATACGTAGGTATACTCAAAATAAAATAAGATCAATTATTACCAGACCTTTAAAATGTGAATTATGGTTGATTAGTGTATTTATATGTGAATTAACAATATCAATATTTCAAAAACCAAATAAAGGTCCTTCATTCCAAGAAATATATTTCCCTTAGTCAAAGACCATTAGTAAATATATATATATATATATATATATATATTAGGGCTGGTCCGATATTGTCACAATTGACTAAGGATGATCGGTTTTTTATCATGCAAATATTTTACGCTGATAATTCAAAATATATAGGTATATTTTAAATTTTCAAGTCGTGAAAATATCCACAGTGCAAACAAAACATTTTAAATACAGGCTCTTGGATATGAAGACATTCTTTAATTCTGCATTAAATATTTTATTTTATAATAAACATCAAAACCTACATTCTAAACAAAATAAACCATTCAATTTTATTTATCTTAAGACTTATTTCAAATTATGAAATACTTGATAAATATATTTATTTGCGTAACCGGTACTTACTCACATAGCAAAAACAACGAATATGTCCAAGACAACATATAATTATTTTGCTATTGCATACTCTATGGGCAAGGGGATTAAAACTTAAAACTCATCATGTGTGAATCTTATGAAAGTTTTTATCTGAACTATTATGTCAGATTTATGTATTGATAGCAACATGATAGTATTTAATGGTTCAATGAGATATTCCTAACCTACTACCTTTGGTTTTGGTATATTTATCCCAGGCAGTCGGTATTTTTGCTATTAATTGCACCATAACTTACCACTCCAATTTGAGTTATTTGTTGTCATCCAAACAATTAAACCTAATTATTTATTGAGGAATTTTTAAACCGAAATAGTTTTTATCAAACCAAATCTAATAATTTTACTAGCAACAAAACTACTGATACTGCATAATTGTCATGAGCCAATGATGGGAGGGCTCACTTACAATGTAATAACAGGGTTTCCACACGCCTGGTAAACCAAGAAAATACAGAGAATTTTGCAAAACTGAGAAAAAGTAGTGCAATATTTTTTAATTCAGGACATTAAACCGAAAGCTTAAAATATGAAGGCTATTCCAAACTCAACTTCCAATTGACTGGTAAAATAAGTCAAAAATAAAGAGAATTTCTTTGACTACACACAAGGCTTATATACATAACTGCATTACTTTTTCACATTTAGCCATTTGGCATTTGTAGCCTACTGTGGCACCAGCTTTTGCAATCCCTTATCCAAGAACGTTGCTTCCAGAGTACCCAGCCAGTTGTTGACTCCATCCATGAGCTCTTTGTTGGTTTCAAAATTCTAGGTAGCATGCTAGATATATTCATATTTCTGAAGACATGTTAATTGTTTAGTACCACATCTTGGTTGGAAATATATATCCCAGCCTAACTGTTCAGGTATAGCCTTTGTGTGAGCCGCAGTGTAGGGCTGCATTTCTTATGCATTATAGCGGTGCTCTTAGTGAGCATTCCGCTCCTTTTATTTTGGATCAATGTTCAAAGCTTATTTAGGATTTTACAATTTCAAGGGAAACACCGAAGAAGCTTTGAATGTTGATCTAAAACAAAAGGCGTGGGATACTGGCCACAACGTGCGACTCACATAAAAAAGGCTTTACTCAAGCAGTAAAACAGGAAGGTTTTTGATCACCCCCCCTCACAGACTGGGCTTGGCACTAAGCAATAACCATCTCGTCAGAAAGAGGTCTGGCAGGCTACCCAGTGCTTTGAAACCATTGGGAAGCTCATGGATGGAGTCAACAACTGGCTGGGAAACCTGGTGGTGCTATTCCTTGAAAGGGATTGCAACAGTAGCTGCCACGATATGGCAAGTGCCTGATTTTTGGTGGCAATTATGTGAAAGAGTAACACATATATGTATGTAAGCTTTGTGTTTAATACACATTTTTAAAAATCTATTTTAACTTTATTTCACCAACCAATTAGAAGGTGATTTTAGAATAGCTCTCATAGTAGATATTGGGATGAATGAAAAAATGAACTAGAATTAAGTGCACACTGGTTCATATATATGTCTTACTACCCCTTAAACAATGGTTGCGAAGGGACACAGATGTATTTCCTTATCTGTTTTAAACATGTCACTTTGATGAAATATGAAATTTTATTACTTTTGTCTTTTACCTGATGCCTGGAAAAATTGAATTTTCTTTGGGAAAACCAGGTTAACATAGGAAATTTGGTAGTAAGAAAACAGTGACAACCCTTATTAAATATAGAACTGGGCTAGAAAAACTATTTGATCATGTTTGGTAACCAACAAATTTTCTAGTAGTCTGCTAAGGTTGAGGACAATATTGCCTTAGTTGAATTCAGGAAAGTCAGAGAGCTTGATTGACAAGGACAGTATGACTGGGAAAAGTCAGGGCAATTTAAAAAAGTGTCACTGAAGTATTCAGTTATTGTTGCAATGCAATAGCTTTCAAAATTAGAACTAGAAGAGTTGGATATATTTTTTTATATTTATTATGTTGAGGATTTTAATATAAAATTGTAAAAAAGATGTATTTTCTTATGTTTTAAATATTTTATGGGATTCAAAATTTGAAAAAGTTGAGGAATTTCAAAACTTGTATAAGCTGTATCAACCCTTAAATTTAAAATGTACTTTATTTCTTGCATACCAGTCATTTATATTTTGGCTTAGGGCGGTTTCATAGTAAGACCTAGCACGCCTCAAGTGCGATGCTATACTGAATTCAAGACGACACCTACCTAAAATCAAATTGAATGGGCCACTTTCGCATATGAAACTGGCCCATTCCATTATTTACTAGGTAGGTGTCATCTTGTATTCAGTATAGTGCCGCACTTGAGGCATGCTCAGTCTTACTATCAAATTGACTCTTAGTGTCGAACGATCTGTGTTCACATTGAAAATGTTGTTTTTAAATAGGAACAAGAAGATATTTTACCAGTACAGACCTCAACTTCTCATTCCTTTGTGAAGAATAGATCCCCTAGAAAAACATCTGATAAAGTAAGTAACTCAAATACAAGCCTAGTTTGATTGCACCTTATTTTTGAATATATATGAGGATTGGGTGATTTACTAATGGAAATGTTATTTGGAATAGAGCACTAAGCTAAATCTTGGTTTAGATTAGGGGGGATAGCCATCACATTTACCTTGGTGATATTGGAGTAGAAATTGTTTAGATAGAATACTAAAAAAAAACCACAAACACGTTTTTAAGGACAATCTCTCACTGTCACAGACAGCTTCATCAGGTCAAGAAAGTAAATGTATAATTTTTAGTTCCAAAATATGTTATTACTCCCTGCTGATAGCTAGTATTGGCATTACTATTTTTATGGTCCAACACTTATCTCAGTTGATAGTGTGTCTGTATACTGATCTATCGACCCCATGTTTGATTCCTGGCATGGCTGAAAAATGTATCAATTGTGAAATGTGGGTTTCCCCTTTAACAGCACGACGAATAAATCGCCAGGCTGGGTGTTGTTTATCCTAGATTTAAATTAATTTATAAGTCACATGCTGATATAATCAGTCAGTTTATATACTATCAGTTTAAATATATCTAAAAATATTGTTTGGAAAGAGAGTGGGAAAACACATTTTGAAGGACAAAAAAGTACCAATCTCTAACCTGGACTTCTGGTGTCAAAATTAGCACACTAGTGTCAGATTGTGTTAGTTATTTAGCTTATTTGGCTGGACATGTAATCCTTCTTGCATAGGGATAACGTAGTTCTACAGTTAAATTCTATTAGTAGTCTTTTAGAAAATAGGTATCTTACTGTAGACTTTTATTTTTGTGGTCAACATTATTAACATTTCATTATATTGTTAGTTTTTAATTGGTATTGATAATCATAAGTAAGGCTCAGATTTATATTTGCTTAAAATCAAAGAAATATGTATTTTATATGTGCTTAAATTTTCCAAAATATTTTATGAAAATATGTGTTAATAAATTTTTGTAAGGTAATATAGCTGAATACAAAACAACCTAAATCACGCAAAAATAGAATTTAATCTATATAATTCATATAAACATACCTTCCTAAATGATTGCTGGTATAATTTGACATTAAATTCCACCATTACAATGGGCAACAATCCACATCTTAAGTGTTTTAATTTAAAAGATTGTCTGTTATCTGCCATAACATTTTTAAATTGAGAAAAACTTAGCTCCACATCACATGAGGTTATAGGAGCATATTTAAAATTTGCAATATCTGACAGTGAAAATTCGTCTTTGTTGGTCTCTAACTGTCTGCTGCTATTCAGAATTTCACTGAACTGTTTTATTGTATTGTAGCCAGGATTTTTACTAAGGATCAAGTTTAACTTATTTAATGCATCCTTTGTATGTACACCAGGAGAATCTTTTAATCTTAACAAAAGATGTCCACGGTTTTGAATATCAGTCACTAAGAGCACATTTTTTGTTAAAAGTTTTTTAATTGTTTAGTTAAGGCATGAAAAGGTAGATTTAAGGTAAATTAAATCCTTAGAACACATCCTTGTAACATTACTTTATTTGCCTCACATACGGAATCGGCGTCTTCTTCGTCGAGCATTGTGTTAATTTCTTGAATTTGTCTGAAATTGTCTGCATAATATGTTGCAGCATCTATCCAAGTTCCCCACATAGTTAAAATAGGCTCTGGTGGCAGTGGTAAACCAGGCGTTTCTTGTTTAAACAACTTCACTTGGTTCGGTGCTTTCAAAAATTACTTGATTCGATTCAGGATATAATGATCGCAAAGTTTCTGCAACACGATGCAAACCATGTGCCAAACATGTTAAATGAACCATCTTTGTGCACAGTATTTTTAATCCCTTTCCTGCCTTTATCATGTATGATGCTGTGTTGGAGAGAAATAGATGAACACTGTCCATTTTGTATTCCATCGGTCCAAAGTAGCATCATTGAATTGTTGAATGTTTTTGTGATTGTTGAGTTGTTGGACACTCGGTAGTGAGCAAAAATGAAGACTGTGGATCATTCTTCAAAGTACCAACAGTAACATTAGCAATATAACAATCTGTTGAACCTGTTGTTTAATCAAACCATATCCATACAGAATGGTCACCAATCTCTCTCCAAATTTTTAATATCATAGCAGTATATACTTTTGGTAGGTAGTTTTTACTTACAGTTCACTCATTGGGAATGCTAAGTTTTGTATATTTTTCCAAAGTTATTTTTAACACAGGGTTTTACAATTTATTAAGTGGAATATCCGCTGCTATAAAAGTATGGCATATGTCTTTGAAAGATATTGAAAAGGCGATCATACAGGTTCAGACTCTGGAATGTTCAAAAGTTGCTGTTTTGATGAGTTTTTCAACGATGCATTCTTTACATGCTTGGTTGTTGCTATATGTTGAGTGACTTGAGGTCTCATGTCGGCAGTAACTTTTTTTCACAAATATTATAAAATAAAATAACACCATTTGTCTTAAACACAACACCATATTCTTGCACATACTCATTTGAAGTAACAAACTTTGAAGTTTTTGAATATATCCTAACTTCACAACTACTATATTGTTACTGAATTATTGATGCAAATAAATTATAATTCTAGTAGACGGTATAATAGCACCTCACAATAAGTTTGTGAAAAGAATGTCTTAGCACCTTACTGTGTATTTGAGAAGAAAGGAAGCACCCCCAGCTTAGGTAACTAATGATCCAGAAAGCTAATGCCAGCTTAAATTATTGTGGTTCCTTTGCGTAAACAAAATTCAACCTTTCTTCTAAGAATAAGAAGAGCATAGAAAGTAGACACAATCTTTTCTTAGAATACGTGTTATTTGTTATCAAAAGGTTAAATTGTGTATATATATTGTACTAAAAATTAACAAAATGTGTGTTTATAAACCATAGCAAAGAAATGTGTATTTATTAACAAAAATATTGGTTTAAAAAATTAGATCAAAGCAATGTAAATTACACAATTTGTGGGCATAAATTTGATAAACTTTTTAAAAACATGTAATTAAATATAAATCTGAGCCCTAATCATAAGTGAGTTGACTTGAATATGTGAAAGTAGATTTAGTAACTTCTCTAGTCATATAAGTTGACATAAGGTCACATAAAAGTGAAAGAGAGGAGCAGGAAGAAATAGAAGAGGAGGAAAGATGTCCAACATGGAAAGAGGCGGAGGACGCATTAAAGAGGATGAAACAAGGAAAAGCACCGGGTGTGGACAAACTGACTGACTGGAAATGATAAGAGCTGCAGGTGAAGTAGGTATATAATGGTTATACAGGATGCTGAGAGTGGTTTGGAAGTAGAGCAAGGTACCAGAAGACTGGAATAAAAGGAGGTATAGTACCTATTTTCCAAAAAGGAGACGGGAAGAGGTCAAAATTTCAGGGAGATAATGGTGATGTGCCACTTTATAAACATATATGAGAAGATTCTGGAAAAGAGAATAAGAAATAAAATGAAAGGAAGATGGAGAGAGAAATAGCACGGGTTTAGGGAACAGAGGTCTACAATAGACTTAATCTTTGTCATACAACAGCTGATGGAAAAAAGGTATGAATATGAAAAAGACTTGGTAAAGGTATTTATGGATATGGCGAAGGCATGATAGCGTGGATATAAATAAAGTTTGGAAAGTGATGGAGGAGGCTTAAGGGGAAAGAGGAGTTGTAGTGAGAGTGAAAAGCATTTATGAGGATAACAGGAGTTGTGTTAAGCCAGGAAAGTGGGAAGACAGAGTGGTTCCAAATAAAAAAAAAATGGAGTGAAGCAGGGGAGTGCCCTTTGACCAGTACTATTTATAATGGTAATGAAAATGGTCACTAACAATGTGGCAGGAAAACTCAGGACGGAAAGAATGAAAGCCATGATGTTTGGTGATGACTTGATTGTATGGGGGGAGAAGGAAGAGGAAATACAGAAACAACCACAAGAATGGAATGAGGAAGTAAAAGAGTGTGGAATGAAATTTAGCATGTAAAAGTGTGAAGTGATGCTTATGACAAGGAAGAGGGTAAGGCCTAGTAAAGCTATAAAGTTGGATGGAGTAGAGCTGAGAAAAGTACAGAATAAAATAATTTGAAAGCGTTGTTGTGAGAAAAGGTGGTAATAGAGAGGATTTAATGAGAAGAGGACAGCATGGAAAGTTGTTATATAGGTGCGTAAGAAACCTACTATGGAGAAGAGAAGTCCCCTTGAGGTGTAAGGAAATATTGTACAGGGTGTACTTTGTACCTATTCTCTTAACAAAATTAATTCATTACTGCTCTTAGCCACTGCATATTTATCAGTTTTATATCTTGCCACACTCACTAAGATTACAAGTGGGTGACATATGTTGAAGTTGCTTTGTTTATAATGAGCTTTGCGGGGAAAAAAAATATTCTTTTTTTCTCTGTTACATTGTACATATCCCCACCACTTTTGCGAGTAATGTGTTCTTGAAAAAGCATATAAAGGTCGAACAATACAGTTATATACTATAAAAGAGATTTTAAATATTATGAAATTGTTTTTGTACACGTTTTATTTTTTACTCTTGATATAGACTTATTTCTAATTTTGTACAAGTGTTATTTTCTTCACAGCCGGTTGGTTTGGCTCTAGTAAAATTCTTGTTGAGTTTAAATCTCTGCAGCTTCTGCAACCCAATATTTTTTATCTTTGACTGATTTGTATTAAGTTTATTAGCTTGAGAGTTTCTTTTTTTTTTAGTATCACTTTCATTTAAACCTGCTTTTTATAAGAAAATAAGATAAAATGCAATAAAACTTTAAATATATATACACCAGAAAACTAGGAGACAACTCTATCATGCTCTTGATTAAAACCACTACCCACAATTCCAAGAAATGTTGGCTGACTGGCAGCAGCGCATTAGGATAGTTTGAAATGTTCGTTTATAAACTAGTGTATCTAATAAATTGGTAGTAATTTAACCCACTTCAGTGGCAGAATGGTCTAAGGCATCACTTGTGTTGGACTGGTCTGTTGATAACAGGGAGATCAGGAGATCTTGGTCGTGTCTACTGAGGGTGTTGGCTCTTAGAGATTTCACTATAATTGCTTGAAGGCAACAGTAAAATTAACTAGCTCATACAAAATTAAAATTTTTATAGGTGAATGATAAGGTTAAAATAATGTATGTTTTACAAGGAATAATGAAAGTACATTTCATTATGTTTCATTTTTAGCCCTGTCTGAATTCAAAATGAAAAAAAAATGTCTGTTATTAAGAACTGTTCATTATTTGGAAATATATATTTTTTTAATCATACATCTTGAACACACTTTAATCTAAATCAACTTATATAATTTGTATAACACCAACATTCTAATTAATATACTGTGAAGTGTTGTATAAAGGATAATTATGACATGAATAAAATGTCTGTAGTTTACAATATTGATTGCACAATACTCGTAACAAAATGCAATGAAATGTGAACAGTAGACCTTATGTAATGTATATATGTGCACAAGCACAAAGATCTGCTGTAACATCACCATGAAGTAGAGTAGTTAACAATAAGTGGGCTATTTTAAAAACTTTCCCTAGAGGGGGAAGGGGAAACTGCTAACACTTCACACAATACAATATTTTCAGTCTTTTTCTGCTGTTTAGAGTTTGAAATGTATAAATATGTGTCTTTAGAAGTGTCCAATCTTGAGAAAGTTCATTTTTGGGAAGTCGTTTAACCATAGCCCATGTTATTTTGCCGGGGAAATTTAAACTATCTGTTACAAAGAAGAATCTACTATTCAAAGTTGTCGGTCAAGAGAGATTTCACTATATTTGTATTGGTAAAGAAAAGAATCACTTGATTTTTAATTAATGTGTGTTCATCTTCACTTAAAAGTAGAATCAATTTACCTTGAAAGGTATCAATATTACCTTGATGAATTACATTATTACCCTATTTTATAAATTGCGCCATAGCGGAAACTTACAAGGTAAGCTTGTACCTTACAGGGTAAATGTAATGTACATAGATCAGTTTAAATCAATTGTTGGAAAGTGTAGTAAAAAAAAAAAAACTCGCCAAGTATCCCAAAGCTTAACTTCTGAGTGTGTTTAATTTTTTATATTCTCAAAAAATTAACCTAAAGCTGTTAATATAATTTTGAGTGCTATTAGAAACTTAATATACATGATCCAATAATAACTATAAAGTCCAATTTTAATTTTGCGGCAAACACAAAGAACATATTACTATTTTTTATTATTCTTTTTTAGATATTGATAATATCTACCAACAGTGACAGACAGCTGCAGATCACATGACCTGACATATGAAAGTATATCTATAAACATTTACTAGCTGTCAGATAGGGTTGTTCTTATGAAAATTTGACTGTGTTTAGTATTGAGATGTGAAGAAATATTGTGTTCATTGTTTTAATTTTTTAAAGGTTCCTCAACCAGTCAGACAACAAGAAAAACCTCAAGTTCTGAGTAATGCGCGCATGTCTGAACGTGAACTGCCAACTCCACCTTACAAACGGATGCGCTCTGAGGGGCAAGCCCCAGCCGTGGTGGTAAAGCAGCAACCCCCCCGCTCACCTGCGCAAGTCCCAACCCCGCCTCTGCCCCAGAAAAGCTCCTTGCCCTCCAGTCCCTTGACTTTGCCCGACGAATCCAGCCAAGGGGTGGAGTTTGTGTCATCTATGACACATCCCAAAAGTGAACCCTTGGATTATGAGTCAGATGTTGAGGAGCTGGATGATAGTGCCGACAATAGTAAGAGCGAGTCTTTCATGCAACTGCTAGGAGGGGAGAGCAGTCAGTCCCATCAGGATGCTTCAGGTGCGTATTTACTAAATATGTGGTTTGTGTTTTGTAGACAAATGTATTTAAAACACACTTAAGGCGTCATATGGTCTAAGGCGTCACTCTTGCAATAGTCTGGATTGACACTTATTTTTCAGGATTGGATAACTTACTGAAACTAAAAATCAAATCAAAAAATAAATCACTTTTTAATTGATCACTTTATTAAATAAATTAAAGTTGAGTCGAATTCCCTATTTTACAAATCTGAATTTCCAATATACCTTCGAATTTTAAATCCTAATCCTTATAAAAATTATGAACATAAAATGAAATATAAATATAATAGAATGCTAAAAAATACAAATAGTAACCAATTGCTTATCAGTCTTGCTTAAAATCCATTCATTATAACATTCATCTATACTTATAAAATAACATGTCCTGACTGACTGACTGACTGACTGACTGACTGACTGACTGATTCATCGCCGAGCGCAAACTATCAAGGCTACAAGCATGAAATTCGGACTGTATATTCATTTTGTTATGTAGGCACCCACTAAGAAAGGATTTTAGAAAATTCTGCCCCAAAGGGGTCAAAATAGGTGATGATAATATGTATGAAAGTCCGTCATTTTGAAAGTTACATAAACAAAATTTTGTATTTCGGTTATTGACGTAAAACAAATAAATACGTGTTTCAGGAATTTTGGAAATTTTATTTAATAAGGGATGAAAAAGGGGGTGAAAGTTTGTATCGGACTTGCATTATTTTTGATCTGAGGTCAAGTTATGGTCATCAACGTAACGTAATATTTTAAATTAATCTGTAAATACATATGTATATTTTCGTATTTGTATATAATCAACTTCCATGCGAGCAAAGCCGCGGGCAACAGCTATCTAGTACATTCATAAAAGTGTTAGACTCCCAGTCTGGGGTTTGGTTCTTAAACGCATCTTTTAATCATAATTGATTCTGAACCACCAATAAGCAGTTTTGAGTTCTATAGCAAATTTCAGCTGAAAAATTGAATAGTTTTTTTTTTAATGTGACATTTTTTCACATCCTTGAATCTTGAATATCCTTAAGGATTCAAGGGTCCCATCCCTACAATCAAATAATATTTATAGAATTGATGATTAGGACATGCCTCTTGCCTCATAGCTTGTTTTTCTCATTTAATCTTTTTCTTCCAGGCATGGGACTGTTGTCGAGCCTACCTGGCATATCACAGGATCCAAATATTTCCCAAGGAGGAGGACAAGGTAGGATACCATTTCTTTTTAATCCCCAAGCCACACAAAAGGTTTATGCAAGCACTTGTTAAGACACTGAAAGAAACCTTTGCTACTAGTTAATACAAAAATGTAGCTATACAATTTTGCTCTGTATTTTATGTAATTTATTTTATTTTATGCATGTCATTTCACAATATTTAGTGCTGGGGTTAGTTGGAAATTGGCTCAGTTTTTTATTCAAGCCATATATTTTTCCACTCCTGGCTTGCTAGGCCTGTTGTAGCTTTGCATGCCTTATAATCTAACTTAAGCCTAGGACAAGCCCAACATCCAGTCCCCGGCTGTTACTTCATTGCTGTAAAAGGATATACACATATTTAACCAATGATAAATTAGCTCTAGGCTAAGTCATGGCTCAAATTAGGAGGGATAGTCCGCCACACCTAAGTGATATTGGAACAACGCCAAAAAAACACATTTTTAAAGATAAGATTTATCTACCACAGACTGCTTCATCAGGCTAAGAGGGTAGACCGATGCTCTTGGTTAGACAACATTCAAATAAATTTGATAACTAGCAAACATGGAGATTGGAAAGGAATTCATTTGACATTCTTATTTCAATATATTTTCTGTTCACATAGGTTATTCTTGCAGTGACACCCTTACCAAGTATTTGTAAACAAAACTATGTTCACAAAGTATTACCAAAGGCATGATAGCTTATACTATAATGCTACAATTATAATTATGGTACGAGTATTTCTTTTAAAATAAATTCCAGGATTAAAGTTTTGTTACATACGAAAGAAGGTACAGGAAACATGGATATATTTATATAAAAGGGAACTAGCATATTATATGTAGCTTTTACAATGAAAATAACACAGTTCACATGTTACATTGCTGCTATATCCGTCAATCTAGGTTTCATTCCATTGTAACTCATCAGGAGGGAGTGTTTAATTAAAGAGAGAGAAAAATGTTTACCTTAAAAAGATAAGATCACAGTTTGAATCTCTTTAGACTTTACATTTTCTTGGATTGTTTTACTATGTTAAAGAGTTTTAGTAAAATGACACAAAGCAAGGAAAAAAATACTCTCATAATGTGATTTCACCCAAATAATTGTTTTAAAAATAAATTTGTCAACAATAACTATTTTCTCTTAAGTAAAAATAAAATGTTTTTCACTAGTATTTATTACATATGTTTTTTATATTCATAATAAGATCCAATAGCTGAAATTGTACCTTAAAGTATGAAGATTGAAAACAAATTAACTATGTTTTTACTCACATTTTATCTTTTCGTTTTTTTCTACGCTTTCAAGATATTTTAAATTATAATTTAATTTATAAAAGTAATTGAAACATTTCGGCAATTTTTTTTCTTATCCACCAAGTGCTTGCATTTTATCTCTTTGTGGGTTTTGGATGCATTGTGAAAGCAGTCAAGTATCTGGTTTTTTTTCGTTGACTTTATTTGTAATTTAAATTTTAATAATCATTTAGGCCTTTACACATAAGTAAAGGCAAACCGAAAAACCTAAAGATTGTTGATTTGAAAAAACTTAAAAAAAAAAGTTTTATATTCCCCCTTCTTCTTTTATCCTCTGAAGTATTGGATTGCTAAACGATTGCATGTATTTTTCCTATCCAAGATCAATTCATCCTATTCTAAACACCAATTACATAACCACTCTGCCCTCATTAGTCACTTTCATGAAAATGAAATGTGTTTCCTATACTCGAATGCAGTTAAACTTATCCATATTCAACTGTCCTCATACCTGCCTCGGTGGCTTCATGATCTAACGCGCCACATTTGCAGTAAACTAGACTGCAGATAACTTAGAAATGAGGTTTGAATCTCAGTCAGNTTGTTTTCCACTCCTCCAACAAATGTGGGTACACTTCGTATAAATATATTCTTCTTCATCACTAAAACCATCAGTGTTATTATAGTACATAAGCGTGTAACCCAAACGAGTTATAACACATTAATGTAATTTGTACATGTGTTTAACCCAAATGGGTAGTGAAAATTGGAGCCAAAAAACCCCAAAACACCTACTTATGTATATAAATGAATGATCTTTGAGGTATGCTATAGTTTTTCATTTCAATTTCAGAGTTTTTTTAATTTACATGTCTTGTTAACACCTTTACTTACCATTTAACCTGGCTATGTTTTGCACCAGGATTATCATTTAAATTCATGTCAAAATACTTTATGCACAAGTTTAGTTTAACTGTTATAACTTCTATAATATATTTGCAATTTCAATGCCCTAAACAGCATTTTTATGTCATGCTAAATTATCAATTTTTCTCTTTTCTCCTCCAATTTACATTCTTCCTCCCTCCCACTTTACCTCTTTGGCCCTCTCGTTTCCCCTCATTCTACCTCCACTATCACCCCAATCTCCTAGCACTTGTCATAAGCCTTTATTTATCTCTTTCTCTCCTTTATCACTTTATTTTACTTATTTCACTCTTTTTCACTCCCCTCCCACTTATATTATTTCCCCCAGATCCTTCAGTTTATATCTCTCCCCCTTCTTCCACACTATGCGTGTTCTTATCATAGCAAATTATAACTATTATTGACAAATATTACTTTTCAGGACTTTGTATACTTAGTTCAAGAAAAATCAAATTTATTCAAAACATACAATTATTTATAAAGCATAGTGTTGACTTATCCCATAAAGTGTTGTTTTTTCTCAATAAGTTTTCTTTGTTTACATTTGATTGTCTGAATCACTACTGTAAAAGAGCTATCACTTTCAGAAGGCCTATCTTTGTTATTATTGCTGACACCTTCAGTTAGTTCTACACTTTCACTATCATAATCATCAGAAAATCTACATCCTCACTATCACTGGTATCTATTAAATCATTCTCATTGTCAGAATCATAAAGTATCTATGTCATTTCTTCGTCAGTTAGCCATTTTTTAGGCCAAGAAACTTTTTGTTTACTAGTTGACACCATTTCATAGCTTGACTACTAATAATTGAGTAAAACCTCTTCGTAAAAAAAATAAAAAAAACTACGTGAAAGTTTTGTTTGAAATTTAATGAATAAAACTGCAAGTTATATTCATAAGCTCCTGTCGTCTATGGAAGTAATACCTGCTTTTCATGGGGCAGGGGTGGGAACAAGTTAGAAAAAAAAAGAAAAAAACTGCCAAGTTCTATTCATAACACTCGTGCCATCATTGGTAGTAACACCTGCAATTCATGAAAGAAATAAGAAAAACAACTAAAAAATAAACGTTTGTTGGAAATATAAGGAATAAAACTGCCAAGTTTTATTCATACAGCTCCTGCCATCCATGAAGTATAAGCAAGAACACATTGTGTGAGCCCTGCTTGTCAAAGTATTTGTGTGGCATATTATGTTATGATGAGACCTGCTCTTCAAAGTATGTCAAGGGGTTAAGTTACATTTTACTGTGGTAAATGAATTTGAGCATGAAGTTTGTTTGACTTGTCGAAATATAATTATGGTCTTTTGGTTTAGCATGGTGTAAAGACTCTTGAGTTTGATACAGGATACAGATTTACCCACAAATTCTAAAGGAAACATTATATACTCTATTTCCTCTTCATCAATCAATTTTATTTACAGTTTGGAGTCTCTAATTAGCGTCATGTGAGCGAATTCCTCTGCAGTTGAAACATTTTATTTTCTAAACCGTACTTGATGCCTAGCTCAACTCTTTTACAGTCTCCAGTACAATTAACAGGGTGTCTACCATCTGGGAAAATCAGGGAAAACGGGACTTAGCCGGGAATTTGAAGTGATCGGGAAAAAACTGGAATAAGTCGGGAATTAGGTAAATCGCAATAAAAATCTGGGAAAATGATATTTTACTCAAAATATGAAATACAATAATCATTAAATCAGTAAATTATGTCATTATTTTGTTCGTAGCTGTGTAATATATTTTTAATTCCTAGTAAACAATTTAAAAAAAATTATTCAAATTTTAAAACTTATTATTATTCATAAAAAGATTAATAGAAAATCGAGGGGGAGACGAGTTAGAAGGATGTGACATACTTTTTTAGTCGGGAATTTTAGGAAATGATCAGGGGAAATCAGGGAAAAGGTCGGGGATTTCATTGGTCAAGTTGAGTAGACACCTCGCTGAAAATGTTATAAATTTGTAAACACAATCTTCTTATCCCGTTATATGGGAAAGAGAAGGGGTACAGGGAATACATGAGGTGGTAGAGGAAGCTTACCCTCCGAAGGATGTTGAGCTATGATTTTTTCTCGCTCAAAGAAAAAGCCTTCAGCCTCTGTTGGGTTTGAACCCACAAACATCGGGTCCTTAGGCGAGCACTTTACCCCAAGACCACTGAGGTCGAAGGTGGTATAAGTCATTCAGAAAATATGTGTGTGTGTGTGTGTATTCACGTGT
Organism: Timema monikensis; assembly: GCA_902151445.1. Taxonomy (NCBI): domain Eukaryota; kingdom Metazoa; phylum Arthropoda; class Insecta; order Phasmatodea; family Timematidae; genus Timema; species Timema monikensis. The sequence goes on from CABFVZ010000098.1 coordinate 209,321, forward strand.
ATTAAAGATGGGACGGATCCACCTTTTTTTCAAATCTGAAACTTCATTTTGTCATCAAAATCCCTAATTTAATTAGAATTTTAGAAAATATTGTAAGCATAAGTGTTTAACTTTCCCAATAACTAGGATTTTTCCTTCATTTCTGATTTTGTTTACATTAAATGGTAAATTAATGATCCAAGGTTTGGTTGCTAGTTTTTTCTATCATTATTTTGGTATTAACCACAAGAAACTATTTAACTATTTTAATACCCTTAAAAAATAACTCAAACTTAGTACCTATTAAAAAAAGATTATGGTTGAGCCTTGAATACATGAATATTCCTTGTAGGTCCTTGTAGGTTCCTTGTAGAATATACTAAAATATATGTGTCAATACACTTGATTTTTGATGTAAAAATGTTTTAACTATGACAGACCTAGGCCTACCCTAACTTTATATCATTTTATGATTTTGAAATAGGGATTGTTTGTCTCCGAGTACCTTTCAATATGTTCGATTTCTTAAAAAAAAATACTGGAAATATACTGGAATTTCAAAAAAATATAATCAGGTAGACACCCTGTAAACATAAATTGATAATCAATTATTTTGATATTGCTACTTTTAAAACTCAAAAAGCGTATAACCTGAACAGGTAGTAAGATGCGGTGCTAAATATTATTATTAAAACTCAACAATATATCGAGCTCATCATTATTAATCATAAAATATTTAGTGCATATTTATATTTGATTTTTCTCCGAATAAGTTAATAAATAGTTAAATACACAATACAAACAAAAGATGTATAGAGTTTTATCTTAGTTTTATTTAATGAATATTAATTAGACTTGTATTTACATAAATAATATAGCTTTAAGCACATTCATCGCTTTTTGAGAAAAATTACACCACTTTTCACCTAAAAATAACCTCACCTTTTCATGTTTCTAGTTATGAGTCATTTTATCCAATAGAAGTGGGGCTTTGGATGCTGCGTTGATAATTTGATTAGTCCTACTTTTATTTCAGGATTCTCAGTACAAAAGTGTGTGCTTCTGACTATTTCATCAACATTCAACAAACCCCCGAGTTTTTCTTGTTTTTACTCAGGGGTCATTTTATCAATAAATGTTTTTCACCTTTTTAAACAAACAAAAATATGTGACCCAAAATGCTGTATTTAATATACATTGAAAAAAGTATATGATGGCATGTTCTACAAACTACTACAGGAAAAGGTAGGCTTCAAAGCTAACAATTAAAACATAGCAAGACACATGACTGTAATTTTCATCATATATGTAGTACACTTCCTCATAACTCTACCCTCATCATCCCTGTTCAATTTGGTGGCTGACTGGTCGAAGGCATCATTCTTGTGCTAGACTGGCCTGCATATTATGGGGAGATTGGAGTTTGACTCTCTCGGATCTACAGAGGTTTTTTTTCCTAAATGGTTTCCTACTCTCCTTTTACATAAAATATGGATACACTTCCTCTCAATTTAACTTTCTCATCACTACCCCATTTAATTATCATATACAGGTATTTTCTGAACTGGTAGTAAAATATGAAACAATTATTTTTTTATCAAATGCACATTCTGTTTTTGCATCACTCTTGTTGGTAACACACATTTTCAGGTGAAAGTGAACACAAATATAGTCATATAAGGTAAAAATATTTGATTCATTCTATTATTTAAAAATCAGTTTGGTTGATATTTTTTTAAATGTATTTGGCTGCTTTCACAATTTTTTCCATTAGGTAAATTGAAGTATACTTATTATGTTATGGTTGATCTGTTAGTGTTTGCTGACAAATTATTCGGATAATAGTTTTATCATGTGCATTAAAAATATTATAAATAATTACAAATACCAATTGTATCTCAAGTGCATAATTTAATTTAAATGTAGGAGCAATTTCTAAGTTATAAAAATATCTTAATATGTCAGAAAATACTATTTTTTGATCTAGTTTGTTATTGCAAGTGACCAGGGAAATAAAAAAAAAATATCCACTGATATTTTCTTAAGAAGTCTTATTACAAATTGTATTTAGTTGTTTTTTTTAAAGATGAAGGTTTATATGTGTTAAACCACATTATCACCAAGTTGAAAATATATCGGTACAATTTTATTTAAATGAACTGTCAACTTATTATTTGGTGCTGATACTTTTTCATTTCCCTCATCATTTTCTACTTTGTTTACATATTATCTGTGTATTAAATGTTCACTTAGATGTGTTTGAGAATCCATTATAATTTTTTTTTAAATACTTCCACAGTTAGGGTCTGGGTATAATTTGATCATTTAGAAAAAAATTCTAAATACCTTTGTACATAGTAAATATATTTCCAAGTTTTGGTTTTTAAATTCACAATAAAGAACTGCTGCTGTACATAATTCGCCTCAATTTACTCAAACTGAATAGGTTTTTATGCGAAAGGTTTTTTAAAACACTTTTAAAGCATATTTTTGCAAAATTAATTCATAATTTTGCGTTCCATACAGCGTTTGTCTTTCAGAAATTGTCGTAAACCTATGATTAAAATTCATATTTACTAGAAAGGTTTATAGCACCATTGATAAAAGTCAATATGCACAATTTTTTGTGCATGAATGAAAATATGTACTTTTAAGGTAATTTTAATACATCCAAACTGTCTTATCAGTTGATATTAAATTGTTTGATATTTATCAGACACTACAAAAGTAATCTAAAATAGTATGGCAGGATCATTTTAAATCTTATTCTTTCAGCATATACATATATATCAACCCACTTGTGTCCATTTATTATTGGAATTTCGTTTTCCACTTTCTTTTTTGTTTTGTGGTATTGAGGGTCATTTTTTCAGATACACTATAGATTGATTTTTGCTGTCCAACATTACAGGTAAGTTTGATTAAAATTTATTTTAGACATGAAATTGTCAAGTTTTAAAACATACAACAGTTTTGTCAATCATATTTTTAGAAAAATGTTGAATTGTTGTGATAAATGTATTGGGATTGGTAGGTAGAATCAATTTTCTTTTTTTACAAATTCTGTGATAACTGTTTGAAATAAGCAGGTTTTCATGTCACATCTTTATAAACAAAACATATAGTGGTGTGTTAGTATTTGTTATTAGAAATACATTTTTAGCTTATCACATCCTTTTGGCATTTTACTGCCATCTAGATTTTAACACTGATACCAAAAATACAGTGGTTGATTGATTATATTTTAAACTTGATTTAATAGTTAATCATGAAATTTCAGTTCTTATATTTTAAATGTTGCCTCCTTTAAGTTTGATCAGATTTGGCTTTTTGGAAACATAGACATTTTACCATAATGACATTTGAATTATATTGGTTGACCTTTTGTTATAAATGGCTGATTTTGAATAAAATTATCCCTAGTAATATTGATTTTGAATTCTTAATATATTCTAAATAGTACCAAATTGTAATGCTGGATGGGTTGATTCATATAGGATTAAAATTATTTTTTTATTTAGTTTTTATGTTATTTATATTATATTCTTTTAAATACCAAACCTTTTTTTATTTTAATTTCATCATTCTTAAGTTTGAATTCACTTACCATTGCAAGAGTACTCGTCCTATCGCTAATATTTAAAAGAGAGAGAGGAGGACTTTAAAGTTTTTGTGTATTAATTGTTGAAAAATCAATGTTTCTAACATTTTTATAATGATAAACAGTTATTTTTTTTTCCATTTGAACATTTCTCACATGGTATTTAATAAATAAATACATTCATTATTCCCGGCATGTTTAATATACATATTTTAAAAGTAAATAGCTGGTTTAGAATATGATTAACTGGTGTAAAATTGTTATTAATAACTTAGCCTTTTTTTTGAAAATTATTGGGTATAAATGCTATGTTTGATTTATGAAAAGTTTTTTAATATACTCACTATATTTACAAAATAGTTCAGTTATTTTGTTTGTATCACTAAAGTTTGTACTGTGTTAAGGAATGTAACAAAGTTACAAAGCTTTATCGCATTCGGCATACTATCATTCTAATGCTAAATATTAAATAACACACTTCAAGGCCAGATTAGTGTAATGCTAAGGAGTTGTGCCAATAGTTTCTCTAGTTTTTTTTTTATCAACTTATATCGTTCAGAGTCAGTGCCATTTTAAGTATTTTTAATATTATATCGAGGGTGAATAGTAATGACTTATTTCTTTTACCCGCTTCGGTTGTCGAATGGTCTAAGGCTTCACTCTCGTGTTAAACTGTCCTGCCGATTACAGGGCAATGGGTTTGAATTCTGGTTGGGTCTACTGAGAGTGGTTTCCCCTAGATGGTTCCCCACCCTCCTTTCCCGCATATGCAGGTATAATAACTCTAAAATTCTTCCTCATCCCTATTTCATTACTTCACTAGAGTAATTATCAGTGATCATATATGTGTATTACCTGACAGGTAATAAGACATGTTTAAAAAACAAGATTTTTATATTTTGTAAAAAAAAAGTGAAGGGCCACATATTAACTGAGGGTACTTAGCTATGGTGAATTTTATCAACTACATTTTAATGCCGTTATACAATTTAAAGTATAGTTTTCACTCATATTCTATAATGACACTAATATATTATGTAAACAAAACTTTAAATTTTACATCAAACTAAAATATTGCAACAGATACTAAACATTAATTTCATAAGGCTATCACTATTAAGGTGCGGCAGAAGGGAGCGCGAGTAATTTTACTGTTTTTATAGCATATTTTTTTGGCCAAGATAAATCAAATATTTCTCCAGTAGCAACGTAGAGTTTGGTTTTCTGCACTTGCTAATATCAACAGATTTTGAATATATATCAAGGGTGTCCTGGAATTTTGTCAAAACTTTTTTAATAAAGAGATAAAGTTTTGACAAAATTCCAGGACACCCTTGACAGATATTCAAGATGTGTTGATATTAGCATGTGCAGAAAACTAAACTCTATGTTGCTACTGGAGAAATACTTGGCTTATTTTGGCCAACAAATTTCAATTATATAAAAACTGTAAAAACATTGGCACTCCCTTCTGCCGTACCTTAAGTATTGGTCTAATATTTTTATCTTATAAGCTATCAAACAAAACAAAGATTTTATGGATTTATAATATAAATAAAAAAAATTAGCATAAGATTTTAATGGAAAAAATTTGAAATATTGTTGGTAATTTAAAATTTGGCAAATATCTAATCAATATTAGTTACGTGGGAGGGGTTTATATTGTATTTTATAAATAAACAATTTATTGTAAAAAGAAACTAGAAAAATATAGATCTATCAGATTATTAAAAATAATATTTGGTTCAATATAATTATGGTTTCATTATAATCATTTATGTATTTTCAAATCATATTCATATTTATTTTACTTGAAAACATAGCAAATTTTGGTTGAAAAACAAAGTAATTTTATAAAATGGTAACCGCTAAGTAGTATTTTATGTGTCTTTAGTAAGGCTATATTTATGTTTGTATGAAAATTGTTTATGAAATAAAAACTATTTAGGTCTAAAAGAAGTATTAGGAATTTCTGGGCTCTAGACTTGATTGCTAAACATAATTTCATAAAAGATAATATCGGTAACAACCTAAATTTCTTGTAACTTGCTATGCATCACCTTTGACCTATTTTATATTTAATTAATCCATACCTCTTCCAAACTTTAATCTTCAAATATGCAATCTATGCCTGGGAAGGTTCCAAATGTTTAATTCCTTTTTGATACCTTAAAATGTAGCGCTTCTAAACTGTAGCATTGCAGAACCACCTAATTCTTACATAAAAAAAAAGTTCATCTAATATCAGAGACAATTCCTTTGTGTCATCTTTACTTATTTTTAATATTATATTTAATGCTTATAACCTGAATGGATAGTAAGCCAGCCGCATTGCTAAAAAATATTATTGAGATAAATAATCCTGGGAGGTATCACTCTTGGGTGCATACAGAGAGAAAGCAGGCTACCTGCTCACAGGTTTCCAGCACCAACCGGCGCTTAAATCCAGCATATGTAGGAGTATACAGAGAACACAGACGAAAGTCTGAAAACCTGCCAGCTGTCACATGTTATTATCACTGTCAAGATGTCCATTTCATAATCTGATGAGGAGTCTTTACTTCTTGACAAATAATCATAAAAAAACTGGATACATTCAATAAATTGTGATAGTAAAGGTAATGGCAAATATCATCATTTATTTAATTACCTGAAGCTAGACAAAGAAAGAGGTTTTTTTTTTATACAGGTGACCTGGTGGTCTAGGGGTAAGGTGTCAGACTTTTGTGCTGGGAATCTGGGGTTCAATCCTCGATCCCGGCACAGATTTATCTGATTGCCAAACCCTTCCTTCACCTCTGACAAGACATCTTGTGAATGTGGGGAATGCCAGGCCGCCACCGTGGATCGGATTCCACGTTAAACTGTAGGTCCTCTATTTCATCTCACAATCACCCTACCATTACATATTAGTGTAAGTGCATATAACTCGAACAACAATAATAATTTTTAATACGCTAGTACATTTTAGATCGAGAAGGCTTTGAGCAACATCCAACTGAAGTGTATGTTTAATCAAATCAAACAGGAACAAAGGCAGCCCTACGGAAATACCAGCCAATTTAGCTTAATGTAATTAAATATTTTTTAAACATTTATTTCATTAGCAAAAATTCTGACTAAACAGTAAAATACAGAAGGGTTGGAGGTAAAATAGTTTATTTTCACAAATTTTAAATTACAATTGAACGAGTTTTATCAAATATATAAACAATATACACACAGTAGATGTATAATATATACATATAAACATCTAAACTGTACATATTATATAATATACAGTATGTATACATAGGACATATGGGTTACACATGCGTAATTAAATTTTTTATATCAAAAATTTTTTTCCTTGAACACGTCGGCGCAGACAACCTAAGAAAATGAACTGTTCATTCTGATAAACTTGTTGGTGCCGAGTACCAGCGGTGATAAGCGTGAACCTGCTTTCACTATGAACAAATCCATCTGTAAACACACACTCATTGATGACAGGTCTGCGCCGATCGGCACTGGCAGTCGGCAAGCAGGAAACCTTTCATTCTGTACACACCTTTTCCTTGATCATCTACAATATGGCCTTATCTTAATAGAACCAACAAGGTAATTTTGTTACCTTTCAGGGTGAATGGAGTGTGTATACAATGAGTAGATTATTTGAATTAGTGTCCTTTCAAAAAATAATATCTCATTTTGTGTTATATATCTCTTTAAGTAAAACCTCTTTTCACTTTTTTGAGATAGTTTGTAATATATATTTGGAAAACGGTTTAGAAAAGGTAAATAGAAAACATATAAAAGGAAACGGAAGTTCTGAAACTAACATATGAGATAGATGTTGTTTTAGTAGGTGTTTAAAATTACTCTGTGGGTAAGGAGCCATATTTAAATTTTCTGAGAAATTTCAATTCCACCATGAACCTAATGTTAATTTGCTCTTGTATTAATTAACAATAATTGAAACAAATTAAACTTTACTTTAAAATCATATATTAATAATTATAATAAATCTATATATTAATTACATACAATGTTTATAATGATTGTTTAAAACAGAGAAATGTATATAATTGATTTTGTTGTTTGCATTTTTAGTTGTGATAATAACAATATTATATTTTTGTAGTGTAATTATATGCATAGTGTAAATATTTATGTTAAAATTCAAACTAACTGTTGTTCACTGTAATATATTTATATACTTGTTTAGATCTCTAAAATGTTGCCATCTGAACCAACAAATCATCAAAACTTACATCAGACTTGATAATATTATTTTGAAAAATTATTACTCAGAAATTATTCATGTTTTGAAGCCTATTTTTTTTTACTCATTAATTCATAATTTTTAATTAAAACACATAGGATTTAGAAATTCTTACACATTATACACAGAGTGATTGACATTTAGACCTGAGGAGGAAGGAATTAAAATGCTGGCTAGTAGGAAATACACTCAATCTAAATCATACCATTTAATCCAGGCTCGAGTCAGTCATTAACTCTGCTGGTGTCACAATTCTAGCCATAAAAATAAAACCTCTTGCAATAAATCTCTCTCTCTCTCGCTCTCTCCTCTTCAGCCTAATGCGACTGAGTTAGACTAAAATCACACCCTTTACATTTTTCTGACACAAACCATGGCCATTTCTTGTTGACGGAAAGGTATTATGATTTACATGCTTTATGGGAAAAAGTTTATAAGCTTTTCAAAAAGCTACTTGAATTAATTAAATCATCTTCCAGCAGTACACTGATATTATTTGATGTTGTTGAGGGAAAGAAATCATCAGCTTGTTGCTTTTATATTCAAAGCCTTTCACACTCAACTTGGATTGGTAAAATAGTTTGAACAGAATGTTGCATCGTGGTGTGGTTTTCTATAGTCTACTAAAACAGGAAAATTAATACCAGTGAAATCACTTAGTTACAAAAAATATATACATATATATTGAAAAATAATTATTTTTAAAATCTAAAACATATTAAACCTATTACATTTTGGTTGTGAAACATTTTCTAGTTAAAGCACAATCCTGTATCAAATGTTCAGGCTAATTGTCAATGAAAGGTATCTTTAAGTCATTTTTATATTTTAGTTATAGTTACACCCACTGGCAACCTTTAATTGTTTTGTCACTGGCAAATTCCTACCAAAATGCTTTGTCACACTTTTATACAAGAGATTATATATAACAAAATATTCATTTTGCATTATTTTTTATATACAATCAGTTCACAAACTATTAAAGAGGAATTGTTAAAGTTTGTTTTTGTATAGTGTTTATTCATATATTTTAAAACATGTTTTTGATGAAATATTTAATTTTCACCTTCAGCTCTGTGTATCATTGCTCTACCAACTGAGCTTATTGGGTTATTAGTCCTAACCATATCCAGGAACATAGTTAAATCACTAACCAATGCACATTTTTATAAGATATTACAACATTTATAAGAAGTCATCTGAAAAAGACTTAATATTTTGTTCCGAATCTAGGATATTTTTTTAATTAGAGTCAGCTTAGGTGTTATTTTAGTCGTGGTTAAGTCTTGTAGTCACAAAATTTAAACATTTGAGCCTGCGTTAGTTCATTTGAGTTTCTTTACATATATTATGGAAATTTTAAAATAACCTTAGTTTTGTTGTGTTTGTATGTGTTGCATATCTTAGTACCTTTTTACCGCCACTATCCACAAAACCACTGGCTTCACATTTCATTTGTTGCAGTTTAAGAAGTGTAGGATTGTATAGAAACAATTGTATTTCAAATAGCAACAAATAAAAACTGAAAATATTTCAAAACCTCTAACTAAAGTTTCTCTTTAAGAGAAAAGTAAACTTATCCTTATCACTTTTGTTTGTTAGGCAGGAATGTATTTACGATTTTCTTCTAAGCTCCTGGTTTCATTTTGACACCTTCTAAAATATGATGTATTTTTCCTCAACACACACTTTACAGCTGTAGATATAATGTTCATACTCTAAATTTCAATTAAACTCTACTAAACATTTAATAATTTTATGGTTCCATTACTCTCTCCTTGTCCACCAAAATTTGTAAAAAATCATAATATGAATATATATATGTAATCTCACTATCCATTATTCATAATATTTTAACACGTTCCATGTGCACACTGCTATTTTGTTCCATTCGGATCAATCATTATTGCGTAGTTATATTCTCTTGAACCTACATTTAAGGGCACATGAAATAAGCACTAAGCTAGTATATTTTGGTTTAGCAGGGATAGGAAGGTCAGGGTTTGAATTCTAGCCGGGTATATTGGGGTAATTGGGGGCTTTTATTAAATTGTATTTCACTCTCCCTCATGCAAATCTGAATACATTTATTCTAAGATTATACCTTATTCATACCATTAGTATAGTTAAATGTGAAAACCCAGACAGGTATTAATATTCCTGCAGTTTCATGCTTCCCGTTGGCCATTTTATATTAATAACCTTTCATATACATTTAAAACACAATGCATTCACACACATTGTAGTGAAAACTATAATATGCTTGTTATTTATACATCATCAGGTCACTTTTGGTTGATACCCTTGATCGCTCTTCCATGGTCAGGAATGTTTTAAGTTTAAAAGATAAATACAATGATCCACTTTGATGCAAAACGATAGATTTACTGGTTTAATAACACTTACCTACAAGTGTAATTTGCACACGTTAACATCAAATAATCTAGTTTAACTGGACTAACGTATTTTAAATTATAGGGAAAGGATGTCCTAAATAGGTGAAAATCTTCCCTTATTTTCTCTGTATGCCGTTGGGATATTATATATCATGATTTCATTCTGTTTTTTTATTTATTGTAACAAGGCCAAAGTTTTCTACCATTTTGAAAACAGTTTATTAATCATTATTATTTCTCAAAAGGTAACAAACCTACAGATCTAAAAATTGTCAAATTTATAAAGGAGTTGCAGCATTATAAAAATATAAGGTTGTAATTGGAATACAGTCGTTTAAATGTGGTTCCGAGTTCAACCAAATCAATATTTCATTTAAATATCTTTTCACCAAACCTTTTAAACACAATCTTTGGCCCTTCCTTGGAACACTATTGTTAAGTAATTGTTCTCTCTGGTGGAAATTACCTTGGCCAGCGTTACTTAAATTTTAACAACTATTAGTTATTATTATTGGCACTCAAAACTGTACATAAGCATTAATGACTTGCAATTAAAAAACATGAACATACTTTTGCACCTTACGTTACAGACAAAAATTTGAAATTTGATATTATTTTTGTTATGTAGAGCCATTTAAAAAGTAATATTTATATTTTAATCATATTTGACAAACATAATTTGTTTATCAACTAACATGCTTTTAGTAGAATTTTAAAACAAATGGCATAGTATCAATTTGAAAATATAATCAATCTTATGGAAAGATAATTATATCCTGGATATATTTTAATTATTTATATTTTCTTATACAGTAAATAACATTTTATAAATACTGCTACCTCTATTACTTTTTAAGTGATATCAAATGATTTCTTCTCTGGTGGAATACATTCCATTGATTTAATGCAAGTTTACCTGCATGAGTGCATATACATGCTAGGGTCCATATACAACTCTAACCTGCGAGTTACATTGTGTCAACACTCAATGTGAGTCAGAAGTCTTTGCGAGTCAGCTTTGTTGAAAAGTGTAAGATCTCTCTACTTTTAACATGAGTAATTATAAAACATTAGTGTTAAAGCGATGAACATAAGGCAAAAATTTTGAAGTTTGTGAAGCTTTTTGAAACTTAAGAATGCTTATGGACTTAATATAGTATGTCACATATGTTAACTTCTTTTTTTAGTATCACATTTTACAACCCATTCAGATAATATGTTCCCTATGTTAACTTACTACAATGTTTATTTTAATACAATTGATCAGCAATTAAACTATCACAAAATAAAAAACCTTCAGTGTAAACTTGTTTTCCACATGTTTATAACTTGGCATTGTGTATGGGCAAGCTTGTGTCAACAGCGATCTCATGCAACTTGACTGTGTCAACATGCCTATAATATTTAAGTGTTGGGTGGCGAAAAAAATATAAACATCATTTTAATGGAACTCTTTAACAAATTTGGTTAATATAATCATATCTTCAGACACTATTATACATAGTTTTTTTCATTTCAACAATGTAGTATTCTACCATATTTCTTCGATTCTAAGACACATTTTTTCCCTTTTGAATATCTTGAAAAATAGTGTGTGTCTTAGAATCGATGGTACCCTTGACCAATGCTCTCAATGGTTTGGAAGACAACATACTGTGAGATAGTAAAAATAAAGATGGCTCATAAGAATCAAACTGATACCGATTCAAAAGTGAGTGAGAATAACATAACTACTGATAAATAAAGATGCTGTTAGATGTTGTTAGTTAATTTAATTCTACAATAAAAATATTTCTTATAAATAGTTTTTTTTTTACTTTAAAAAAAATCCAATCTCTTAGTATCACAGCTTTTTTCTTTTGGTGGTACTGAAAAATTAAGGTACATCTTACAATCGAAGAAATACGGTAACAAGGTCTAGCCAAAAACTATTAATTTACTTTTAAAAGTTGTATTTAATATAATCTAACCAAACCATGCTTGGCTTTATTTAACTTTTCCATACATAATCTTAATTTGACTGCACTTGGGTTAACTTTACGTCAACATGACCTTACTTGACGTAATCTTGAGGACACACACTCTTGCAACAAGGCAGGTCAATTTTAACATGAACTGGTAGTTTGGGAGATAAAAATTGTTAAGACATTCAAATTGTATAACTCTTTATATAAATCTTTTCTAATATAGCTGAATGTTGGTTAATTTTGAGTAGCATTAAATGGCATACAAAACTACTTGATTTTAATTAATATCCTTTTTAAATTACACCAGGCAAAACAAATGCATCTGAACATAAGCAGTTTTCTAAAAATATAGGATCATAAACTATACACGTGCAAAAGTATCACTAAATCAAAAATGCCAACAAAAGTAGGCTACATTCTATTGATCTTAACTATAGATTATTGAAGTATCTATTTTCTACAAGCTCTAAAAATCCTGTAATTGATGTCAATATTTAAAAATATTGAATGTAATGAAACTATATCATTATGCTACACTACTAGTTTATTATGAGTTAATTTATGTCAACATTAACTAACATCAGTCATTTACACATTGTACACAGCTAATCAGGTGGGTGATTACTTGTTTGTTTAGAATGTGAATCACAGTCTTTTATATCTAAATAATTTCTTTCTCATGTTACTGCCAGCCATCTGGCTACCATTTTATTGTTAATTTTTATGGGTCTATTTATTTCTTTTTGATTTGGTGGGTAAGCCTATATATTAATTTTTAAAAAAGTTTCTGTATCAACAGTGGTTTGAAACCTCTCTAGGATTTGGTGTTATCTTAAAGTGACTTATTTTGGGTGTATCTATAGCAATATTTTTTGGATTTAAAATATCTGCCTCACACAGATGTTAAAATGGAATAACAAATTAAGATAATATTTGTAATATCGCGTTTATTACAAGAGGAATGGTTGGTTTTACTTTTGAAATTGTCTGCTGGTGAGCATTTTCGTAGGTCGGCATCTTTGATAAAGTCTTATAAAGATGTTACTAGGTCAATTTAAACTTGAAATAAAACCAAGTTAATTGGCCAACTTCCTTAAAGAAGCGCTACTATTTTTAAGTGTTTTTTGCAAAACAATTTTTCTTTAAGAAGAAAGAAAATTGAAAAAGAAAACAAGGCCGAATCAGCTAAAGCTTTGCCATAATGCCAATCTTCATAGCAGGTGAGTTTTTGAAAAATTAAATTTTCCTAATTTTAAGCCTTTGCCCCTTTCTGAATGATTTAATTAATTTTTTAATGAATATTTGATTTAATCTACATCAGTAGTATGAATAAATAGTTCTACTGCAACAATGTTAAATAAATCTCAATAGTGATTTATTTAATGCAGTTTAAGTTTAATACAATCTAACGAGTGGAAAAATCTCTACTACTTATTATAGAAGATGGAAGAACTATTTTGATTTAATCAATAAGATGAAGCTTAGGACAAGATTCACAAGGTATGTATAACTTGATAATTTGGAAGTGATTGATAATTTTACATACTCTTTTGAAACCTAATTTTGAAATTAATATGATTTGTTTCATTTGAAATTAAATACTTACAATATTTTTTGTGAAATTCACATTTACTTGTGCATATATCTTTTTGCTGCAGTATAGATATTGTGTTTACTTGACTACTCATACAAGATTTGAGAGTACACATAGGCCTGTTCATTAAATATGATTAAAAGATAAACTTTAAAAAAATCATGACAAGTTGAATATTTTGAGTGAAGTAGAGTTTGATAAGATTCAATAGAGAGCTAAATTTGGAAATCTGCTTTTTATTATCTTATTGACATTTTTTATATTCTCTCAATGAAATATAAAATAACTTTTTCAACAAGGCTCTTTAACAATTTGGAGTCATCTCCGATTCAGTGTCATCTTGTATTCAGGTAGTTATAAACATGCATACTTTTTAATTTTATTTTATGAAAATGTGGCCTGCGAATCTTTCATGTATTTAGCTATTTTTGACTGTAACTCTTAGTTATTCTTGAACTTTTTGTATATACAGCATAAGTATGTGCGCAGATGGGGTTGCTTGGGCCCATTCTCGCCTTCAACCTATATAGGGACTTTATGAGCCCCTTAAATATTGGGGGTTCGAGGAGGGAATTTCCTCAAACTTTAATATTTATCTGCATATCTGGGATATAGCAGCGAAAAATAAATACTTGATTTCAAATTTAAATATTTGTTGTTTTCAACTTAGCATTATCTAAGCACTTATACATTTTGTATTCAATATAAGTGCATTGTTTTATCTGACTTGACTCTGTTGGTTGTAGAGTGCTTGGCATGATTTTATTGATTTATAGCTATGTAATGTATACTGTTTATTCTTTGGTAAATGGGACCCAATAATATTTATGCATCTCCCATTTTCTCATACGCTTTCATTTCACCCTTATTTCCCTAAACATTATTTATATGTATACTTAGATATACTGCAATGAAATTATATAAACATACACTAAAGTTAAACAGTATTTGGAAAGGCACAGCCTAAAACATCTAAATACTTTATTATTAAAAAGTGTTAGCTGGACATGGGAATCAAACTAGGGAGCACTTGTATTAACACGCTTAATTCCCTTGTCCGGGTTTCGTTTTTTAACATTATTAAATTCTACCTTGTGTAAATGGCTGTCATATACTTTGGACAATTTCCATCAATTAAAAATGGTTTCATCAACACATCTTGTCTATCCATTTTCACGTTCTTGATATCTATAGGTATTTGGACTGTATATAACAGCAATAAACAAAGTATCACTTTGATAACACATAAGCCCACATTCAAAAACGATGTTGAACATAACATAATATGGAGTGAAGTATAAGTTGTGTTTATCTGCAGCAAATAATTTTTTGGTGTAGGCTAATAACAGATCATTTGACCTTTCTGAGCTCGCTCTACAATAATTGTTTTATGAATGTGTCTTGCGCATAAAACGAAAATATCATTGAAGATACTAAATCCTGTACATAAAGGTAAGTTAAAATTCAGTTTATACATTATTATATTTTAGTAAATTAAATTATTTTTGGAAGTAAAGATGACTTAAAACAGTTATCAATATTATATTTATTCCTGATTGCAAGTGGTATATTTTATACTTGGAATATATATTTTATAATTTGTACGGTAAATTTTTCATCATGAAAATAAGTGTTTGATATAGTGTTGAGATTGGTACCACAATTATACATGTCTGTTTCTTAAATTGCTTTTATTTAAAATAAACTTGATTCACCTTTGATATTAAAGAAATGTGTGGAATGCCAGGTCACCACCATGGTTCGGATTCCACGTTAAACTGTAGGTCCTTCATTTCATCTCACAATCACCCTACCATTACACATTAGCGTAAGTGCGTATAACCCGAACGGGTAATAAGACGCGGTGCTAATAATAATAATAATAATATTAAAGACTTTTAGCATATTTTAAACATTCCTTCACATGTGTAATGTTTCAAAACTTTTTAATTATTTTTCTTACCTCCAAAAATATATATAATTTTCATGGACCACCTGTTTCAATCCCACAGTAAGAATATTTTAAGCATATCAACGACTATATTAATTGACTGAAATGTCAATTATTGAAACTTGGAAATCCTAAAATTGCAAATCTATTTAGTTGATAACACGAGCTTTTAATAATATGCATCACATCAAGGATCCTTTATAAGGGAAAAATTCTCACCATTTTTTTTATGTAAATGGCAGTTCTGATGCTTCCAAACCACAAACATAATCCTCAAAATAACTTATTTAGAAATGGATTTAAATACACACCTTAATTAAGTTGACAGGATTATCCTACAAGTGTTGATAGTTATGCATACATTAAATTTTAAACCATTATTCGGAGAATTGAGACCGACACAAAAGACCCCTGTTATCAAATAATAACATCCTACCCACTCTGGTGGCTGCATGGTCTAAAGTGTCACTCTCACAATAGACAACACTGCCATTCCAGTGGTGTCACTGTTCAAGTCCTGGTTAGGTGCACTGAGGCTGGTTTTCCTTAAAGGGTTTTCCCAAATCTTTATCCACACAAATGTGAGTACACCTGGTCTAAATTATATCTTCACATCCCTAATACATTGGGTTTTCCACATTTTCTAATTATGCCAAACGAGTAGTAAGACAATGCTAAACGAAAATTGGCATGTTTGGTGTTAAGCTCTGTTAATTTAATATCCCAAGCCTCCATGCTCTGAAATGAGGTTGCGTTTATGTAATCATCAGAGGATGGTGATTTATGGGAAGGTAGTAGTGGAAGTGGGGAGGGTGGGTTACAGTGGATTATATATAGCATGCCTAGGACTGGCCTAAGAAGGGCTCTTGAAGGGCATTGAACAGGATAGGTGGAATTGTCGTGAATCCTGATATATTGGGCCAGCCTATTATTGATATAAATTTGCTCGATAGTTGGACTCAACATACTTAATACTTCATTCTTGAGAATTTTCGTTCACACAATTTGTTTTACCATAAAATTGACTAAACTCATCAACCAAATCACTTCAAATTCAGAAACTGTCATGCTGCCAAGATTTATAAAATTGGATCATATTTCCTTCTTTATAATTTTGTTTCAGCATGTCATCTGATTCAAGATAAATCATTTCCCTTTGAAACTGATTTGATGGTGTTTCATTATTGCAGTCAAATGCATTTTAAAACAGCCTTATTTCATTTGTTTTTCCATCAAGATAAGAAAATTGTCCCCAAAGTTGTTTTTGCAAGTCAGAAGTTAATTCTAATGCAAACGAATAAGAAAATTCCGCTTCACGTTCATGTAGTTTTTCACAACATGTGAAATGAACAAAGTTATGAGTGTTCACCTGTTCTTCAAGTATAGCATCATTTTTGCATTTAATACCTTGACATACGTGAATAGATCACAAATCAAATTTGTTTCGGCTTGCAACTTTAGATTCAATTGATTCACGTGGCCTGTCACAAAATTCCACTTTCTGAAGCCATTAACTGCTTGATAAAAGTGATTCGAGGTTAATTCTTCTCTTTGAGAAATGAATCAATTTATATGTAATCATTTATATTAATAATAAATAGTCAATCAACTGGTAATTACTTATTTTTAAAACTATGCAGCATTTTTTGTGACTTTCCTTTTATAGTCCTCTGCCAGGAGACTTGGAACTACCTAAAAATTGTCACAAGGCTTTTTGTTTTGGGTATAGGAAGTGACACCAACTGTCTCATACACTGTGGTTTGAGATATTTAATCATAGGGCACCTGCGACTGAAAATGAGGGTTTGCAATTCCGGCAACACACTGGCTTAGTATCATTGGGGGAAGTACATGTGCGAACAAGAACTGGACGTGTCAAATATACTTTGTGGGTAAGAAATAACGAGGGGAAATATTAATTGGTTTTTTGATGAAATCTTGGGGCAGACCGGATGTGGCTCGCAGGCTGTATCAAATTTAGAGACCCCTGATTTAAGGCGCCGTTCCCGTGATGGACTGGTTTGCTGAAGACAGGAAGATCAAGGTTCAAATCTATGGCCATGTGTACTGAGGGTGGCTTTTCTTAAATTATTTCCCACTCTACTTTCACGCAAATATGGCTATATTACCACTAAAATTATTCCTTCCTCATCCCTACTCCAATAGATTAATTGATATATATGCTTATAACCTGTACAGGTAAAATAGACACACACACACATATATATATTAATTATCAAAACAAATATACATTAAAATTATAAGGGATTGTACCTCAAATATACAGATTTTAACCATTAAAGGGGGGGAAATTTTTTAAAATTTTCTTTATTCCTATTCATAGCGTTTAGGGATGTAATTAATTGCATCTTTTTTTTAATTACGCTACCCATACAAAAAAGAGCAAATAAGCTATTGTTTTCATATATTATATGCAATTGAATGTTCCTTGTGAAAATTCTGTGGGTAAAACTTGTATGCAATCAATGGTATCAAACAAATTCTCAAATTTATTGCAAAAAAATTTTGTGCCAAGCATTAGCCCAAACATAAAGCAATTTTGACCGCTAAGTGGCATCAAGCAGTGCAGTGAGCAGTGTTTGGTTGGTCAAACATTGGGGGGTGGGGGTGTTATCTACCCGGTGGTTAACATGACTTCATTAATATCATGATTGCCTCTTGTGGTAGGTCGGTGTAGTTTAATTTGTTATACACGTTTCTACATCATCATCCAAAGCATTTACACAATAAAATAAATATAGTTAAATAAATGTAAATTTGTTATAGTTATTTTTTATTTCAATAGCTTCTTATGCTACACAGCAAGATTTCATTTGTTTTAAGTGTCAGATAATACAAAGTACTTATAAACAGTAACAAAAATGGTTTTGGAAAACATGTTCCTGCGTATTTTTCAACAATAGTAAGCTGTTCATGTCTCCTTATTTTTAATATTAGCAAGCTGTTTTGTGTTCACAATTGCAGTTGGTGACCTGGTGGTCTAGGGGTAAGGTGTCAGACTTCTGTGCTGGCGGCCGGGGTTCAATCCTCGGTCCCGACAAAAATTTATCTGATTACCAAACCCTTCCTTCACCTCTGACAAGACATCTTGTGAATGTGACGGATTCCACGTTAAACTGTAGGTCCTCCATTTCATCTCACAATCACCCTACCCATTACACATTAGCGTAAGAGCGTATAACCCGAACGGGTATTAAGACGCGGTGCTAATAATGATAGTGGAATTAATGACGAGTCAAAGTTTAATTAAATGGAGTATTCCAATTACATAATATGTGGCGTGTTAATTTAACGAAGTAACATGAAGGGCAGCCTGTACACAAAATCTTTCACAAAGCTACACACATTTTTAGATCTTTTTTAAATAACACAGTCTTACTACCTGTTCAGGTTGTACACATTTTTTTTATAGTTCATGTCCTGAATATAGTAAAAGCTGATTCAACTGCTAGTTGTAATCTAGCAAGATATTTCTTTGTATTAGTTTAAATCTTCAATTTTATTAAACAACTCTCATAAAAGAATAATGCTGTGTAAATATAAGGCTCTAACTTCTATTATTTATTTTAATGAAACCGAAATTAAAGCTAGTGAATTTGTAGCATTTGCTTTGTTTCACTTTCTTTCAACTCTTTAGAGAGAGAAGTATTGTGATCATCAAAAAATTGGAACTAAAGATTTTGATAAATGTTGACTTTTCATGATTGCCTGAAACAGATTCCATCTGTCTGCGTGTCTGAAACTCGGCCAAGAGCCAAAAACATTTTACTGATCGGCCTAAAACTATATATTTATGTTTTTCATAAGGTTCCCTAGAGGGGATTTTCGAATTAGATATAATTATAACCAAGACCGGGATTTTGACGACATGTCATCTTTTTTTTTTTTGGTCCATCAGAGACAATGCTCAACTGTACATAAAACTCTGTTCATGATCCCCTGGTTGTAGAAATGCGTATTTTAAAGATAATTTTTTGATAATTTTTTGCCATTTAAGATTTTTAGGTCACTTTTCTTGCTTTTTTTGTTTGTTTAATAAGTCATTCTTTTTGGAAAGCAGATTTAAAATTGCTTGAAAATGATTTTAAAAAGGTTATATATAAGAATTATCGGTAGTTTGATAAAAACATGACTACCCGCCTCGGTGGCGTAGTTGGCTAACGCGCCAGTCGTGTTGAGCTTGACTGCTGAGGACAGGGAGATCGAGGTTCGAATCTCGGTCGGGTGAACTGGGGGTGGTTTTTTCCTAAATGGTTTTCCACTCGCCCTACATGCAAATGCGGGTTCACTTCCTCTAATTCAACCTTCCCAATTCCTAATCCTTTATCGTAATTAGTACTTAAAGCGTATAACTCGAACGGGTAGTAAGACACGGTGCTAATATTATAATAAAAACATGAATATTCAAACATCAGATATTTTACCACACACTTGTTGACTGAAGAAGATAATGTATGAATCCAAATGAAATTTGTGCCCCTTTACCTGTGTGCTTATAAAATCCACATTCCTGGTAAGATCTTCACTAGACCTAAGCTGGAAAGGGTTTCAAGGGGGGAGAGGGGAAGAGCAATTCTCAAGAGTTCATATGAACTTTGTACCATATATACATTCCTGGTGAGTCACTCTACCATGTCTGGAAAGGGCTGCAGAAGGGGTATGGGGAGCTATCACTTTTAAAGCAGGTATTTGTATTCTAATGTTAGGTAGAACACATGATTTTAGCTGTAGAAATATTCTAAATGCATAGTTTTCATTTATAAAATGAACATATATTTATTTGTTTGCAATCATTTTATGTGTATTAAGAATGCTTTAAACTAAACCATCAAAAGTGAGTCATTTGAGGCAAATTATTACTGAATTCGGAGAGGATATTTTTTTTACAGAAAGTGAAATACTTTTCTATAAAATATGTAAAGTGAAAGTCGCATCAGATAAAAGATTTAACCATTCAACAGCATATCAGTTGTAATAAATATGTTTGTGGTATCTCGAACACAGATAAAAAGAAAACCTCTCAATTATTACTTGCCTAAAATGCATTCACAAATTTTAAAAAATCCTCTACATTTTAAATAGATTTGGGTGACATTCTGGTATCTGCAAATATTCCTCTGTGAAAAATGAGCAATGTTAAACTAAAGGATTTCCTGTGACTGTATACGTGTCATTCTATTCCAGACGAGTCCACACTGAGTGAAAACTGGAAATGGATGGACCAGGAGAGATATTTTTGCTTACGTGTATAATGCAAATCCTAACTATTGTAATAAATACACCATATTATGGAATTTCAATCAAATTTTTTAGGTCTTTTTTTTGCAAATTTACCGCCATTATTTAGAGTTTTTGGCGTCACTTTGTAGGTAATTTTTTTGGCAATTTTAAAGTCATCAAAAGCCGGGCCCTAATTATAACAACTAAATGAAAGGCAAAAACAGATCAAATTAATTTTCTCAAAATTTGCTCAAACACTTTTGATTTAATTTTGTATCTAGCTATCATTTAAGATTACAAACAAAATAACAATTTTTTGTTTTTCATAAAAACTACTATAAGGATACCTAACATCAGCAGTAATTTCCAATGTTAATTATATCTCCGCCACTATTTCAGGTATAAAAAAACTTTGCATTGTAAAGTTGTACTATTTATTTATTTAGCACCGCGTCTCAATACCTGTTCGGTGTTTACACTTAAATACTAATTACATTAATGGGTAAGGAATTGGGAAGGTTGGATTTAGAGGAAGTGAACCTGCATTCGCATGGAGGGAGAGTGGAAAACCATCTAGGACCCCCCCCCCACNCCCCCCCCCACCGCCCCATTTCACCCGACCGAGATTCAAACCTTGATCTTCCTGTCCTCAACAGTCTAGCTCAACATGAAACTAGCGTGTTAACTAACTACACTACCGAGGCGAGTAATGTTTTTATTTGAAATATATTTTTATAAAACCAATAGTTTCTAAACCATAAGAAAAAAAAAGTGTATATTATATTCTATGGAACAAATTGGAATTGATTGTTATGCTCTTTGGTGATGTAAATGGATATTATTTCATTTATGCTCTTTGGTGGTGTGTTTATGCTACAATGTATATTATTTCACTTGGCAAATCTTATTAGTATTTTTTAAGTAAATATACCAATTTTAAGATAAAATAAAGAGAACATCTCTGCGGTGTTCTTTATTACAATTCGTACAGCTAATTATTTGTATTTATTCAATTTTGTAGATGATACACTAATATTAATTTGTTTGTATCGACACCCTTTTTTAAAATACACATATTTAATTAAATTTAAGTATGTTTTATTCCTTTCTCAAGAATTCTGACTAGTTTGTTTGGCAGGTGTGTGTCTTCCATTTTATTAACATCAATAAAAACTTATGTTTTAGTTCTATAATCAAAGATACTCTAGACTAATATGAGTGGAGGGGCTTATGAAATACTAATAGGGGGCTTGATGTTCTGGTTTCCAAAGGCTGCTGCTTTTATTTTTAACAAAAATCTTATATCACCCTGGTTGATAAGTGAATTGGACATGATTTCATGTATATTTCCACGGAAGACTTGCAAAGGGAACAACACTACAGTAATTTAACATGTTGCTGTACAAGTTTAATTTTTTTTACATATGTTTTGATATATTTTAAGCTTATATTTATTGAAAAAGTGTTGAGAAAACATTAATTCAACAAAATATTTACACTTCCCTTTCTATGCAAAATTTAATGTTAACATTCTAGTTATATGTTTGATAAAATGTATTATCATTGAAACTGTATAGTAATATATAATTTGATTATGCTACCTACAAGTTACCTACTGTAAAAACTCATAATTACTAAGCAAATTTTATTATAAGTTTATTTTTTACTGGTTGCCTTTGTGTGATTTTTTTTTTACTTTACTGTATGGCAGTGCTTCTTTATTTGTGATTTATACCTAATTCAGTTTACACATATTACTTTCTAACATATGTTAATTTGTTTAAATGTTAACATATTTTATGCCAAATACCTTATTTCAGTTATTTGTATTAATTTGAAAGGATGCTTTGGAATATAGTAACATTATTGTTACATGCCCAATAAATTGATGAATGATAACAGAGAAAATGCTACACACCTAAGCTTTAATTTGTGATTTTAACAATTGATTTAGATCTATTTAACTAGGTTGACCATTATTTAAGATTTTGTTAATAGACAAGTGAGTACATATAAAGACTTTTTTTGGTTATTCTCATTGTTAAATTAACTCTAAAGCCAAGCAAAATGTTTATATTGATAAAGTTGCTATAGAAATATGTAAATTGGTTTTTATGTTCAGTTTATGAGACTAAATTCATATTTTGAATTCTATTTCCCACCATTTTATGACATAATTAACTTTTGACTGAAAAAATAAGGGACATTATGACCCCTTTCTACTTTTGTTGTCTGCCAACTCGCAAGCCCTTTTCTTTTTAGAAATTGATACTTTTATTTGTTCTTAAAAGTTATAACTAAACATTTAGTTTGAATTTATTATTTAATAACCTCAACATACTAGTAGCAACTATGAAAAATCATAAATAATGGGTGTGTAACCTAGTCTTTATTCTGTGGGAAAATGCTATTTCTAAACTGAATTAAAAGTTGGAACAAAATTTGGCATGCATAAACTCATACCAGAATTATTTGGCTATATTTTTACTTTTCCTCACCCAATATACCATAGTGTGCCCAGTTAAAAATAACTTCATGCAATTTAGGCATTCAACAAGATACATTTAAAGAATAAATTTAATATTTTATTCATTTATCTAATGGTCAAAAATTTTTAAAATATTTAGAAACAGTAGTCAAATTTGGACCAGTAATTTAAAATGGCTTCAATTTTCCAATTTGTATTACCACATTTCTTTTTAAATTCCTGTTTATTAATGTTTAAGTTACAAAGACTGAAGCTACTCTTGTCAAAATCGAGACACTTTCATTTAAGGTCATCAATAAACACATAAGGTTGAATTTAAAAATCAATTTATTAAAATGTTTTAAAAGATAGATTTCCCCCAGTGGTTGTTTTTGATTAAATTTGGTACATGCTTAGAATATTATTGCATTTTTCTATTTGGTACCACAGGTTAGGAGTAATCACATTTAAAATAATTGAATGTTTACATTGTTTGACAGAAAAAAAACTCTACCTAATTGGTAACTATCAAAAAGGAAGTTAGAATAAAATAACAATTTTTGAATAATATAATATTGTTTACAGGATAAGCCAACGTATATAAAATATAAATTGATTTTTATAAAACTTAATCAACTTAAACATAGTATTTAATTTAGTTTTACATTTAATTAAATTTATCCATAACTAATGTATTATAAAGTGATATGAATTGGGTTTATTTAAATAGAAAATAGATTATAAAGATTACTATTTTGCACTTAATGGACTTTATTTTATTTAGTAAACCAATTTACTTAATACGAGTTAACCCTCTTTGGTGGTCAAATGATTTAATAGACTATACTACCAACTACGGTGAGATCTGGTTTCAAATTTCTGTCAAGTAAACTGTGGGTAATTTTTCCAGAATGTTTTTTCATTCTATTTCCTCGCCAATGTGGGTACACTTTTTATAAATACAACTTCTGTCATCCTTAACACATAAGCCTAATTAATTAATACATATACATTTAACTTTAACAAGCAAGAAGACATGGTGCCCTCCCCCTCCTCCCCACTCCTCTTTTGTATATGGTGAGAATGTTGGTCTATTCTGCTAGTTTTATATAACTTTATTAATTTACAATTCTCTCTTAGGTGAACTTCAATTCCAGCAGACTGGTAGAGGCAGAATATTTCTGATGTATAATGGCAACCGTTTCAACTTAAATCGTCAAAGCGGACCTAAAATCTTTTGGAAGTGTTCATTATATTTAAAAAGTGGTTGTCGGGGGCGGTTAATAACTTTATATAATCAAGTGACCAAGTCCTCTCCTCACAATCACTTGCCGCGGGAACATCTGTTGGGGAAGGTAGAGACTTCTGGAAGGCCTTGCCAAGAGCACAACCTAAAGTTTCATTGGGTTTAAGAAGTCAAGACCTGTTTAATGAAAGATGAGCTAGGCTGAAAAAAATTATATTTAGTAGAAGAGGTGGTATCAGAGAGCTAGCAGATAGTTCTTTATTGCAAACATTGGCTGAAATAATTAGTATTTGCTTATTAATAATATACTTTCAATCACAAGTGTTATCAAACTAATCTAATAATAACTCACCAAGGATTACTCTCTTATTGGTGTTTTCATAACTTAAGAACAAAATACATTAACAAAATTATTATATTTTTCGTTTTGTGGCAACAAGAAATAATATAGTAAATCAAATAATAAACTCAAAGTTATTATATTCAAACTTGTATTTTATTATAACTAGCCACCAAAATAAATAACAAAAAAATTTCATCTTAGAAAGAGAAGAGCCGTATAAAATAAAACATTTTTATTTTGTAATTGGTGCAAGAACACAACCATAAAACCGTTAGTATGACGTCATCAACAGCCCTTGTTTAGGAGGAAAACACCACATTTTAGAAGCTCTCATTTAAAAAGAAATATTCAAATGGTTACTTCATAAGTTTGTGTTTAAATAATGTAAAATAGCTAATAATTAAAAACAAATTGTTTGTTTGTGTGAATGTTCTGATTTTCAAAAGTAAGTCTTGTAGATCATATGGTTTGGTGAATGTGTATATATGGTAACTTTTCCTAGCTGTCAGATAACACCTCTCCTGCTCTGTGTGCCCAATAGGTTTCATAGTGTAAATATTTTATAAGATGCATAACAAATAACTACATATATTGGTAATATTTTTAATGACATACATTATTTGATGAATTTACTATAAGTAATGTGAGGAACGCCAGGCCACCACCGTGGTTCGGATCCCACGTTAAACTGTAGGTCCTTCATTTCATCTCACAATCACCCTACCATTACACATTAGCGTAAAGTGCGTATAACCCGAACGGGTAGTAAGATGCTGTGCTAATAATAATAATACTATAAGTAGTTTTAATAGGGTAGAGCCTCTATGATAAGTTATAGTTTCTTAAACTGTGGTAGGTGTACACCTGTACACCCATGGGTAAGCAAAGGACTTCAGTGTGTTTTTTAAATAATAATACATCTGAAGAACAAATTAATATATATACGTTGACAGGATGCCATAGACTTAAATAAATAACTTTGCTTTCCCTTTGCCATGGATTTGTTAAGCTTACCACATAATGTTTTTTATGAGAGAGCGTGGGGTGTTGAACGTCCATTATTTTAATTGACTGATTATATCAGCACACAACTAATAAATAAATCGACTTAATTCTAAAATTACCCGCCTCGGTGGCGTAGTTGGCTAACGCGCTAGACGTGTTGAGCTCGACTGCTGAGGACGGGGAGATCGAGGTTCAAATCTCGGTTGGGTGAACTGGGGGCGGTCTTTCCTAAATGGTTTTCCACTCTCCCTCAACGCTAATGTGGGTTCACTTCCTCTAATTTGACCTACCTGATTCCTAACCATTAGCATAATTAGTACTTAAAGCGTATAACCCGAACGGGTAGTAAGACGCGGTGCTAATAATATTATTATTATTCTAAAACAAACACAACACTCATCCCCTGGCTATTAGTTTATCACTATGAGGGGGTAAATCCACATTTCAGCAATTACAATTTTTTTCGGCCATACCGGGAATCAAACTCATAACCCTTGGTTTTATAGTCAGACATGCTACTGACAGCTAAGACACTGGATAAAGCTTTATTAAAATTTGAAATGGCTTAATACAATAAATTAGATATCCTTTTATTATGAAGAGCTGAAAAGGATATGTTAAATAGACCATTGGTGTATGTACAACCCCGGGTAACTACTTTATTTAGGTTATCAAGTTTTTAAGGGGTCACCAAATTCTGTTATGGGTGACACTGTTTTACAAAAAAGAAAAAAAAGGTAAGTTGCAACTTTTGTTAACCTGTAAACAAAGTATATGTGTGATAAAACTACTGAAGCTTTATACATTTGACAGCCTTAGAAACATTTATAGGGCACCAAAAATACATCGCAAACCAAAGTGTAAGAGGAGAAGGCCTTACAAAAGTATGAGGGAAAACGTTTATTTTATTTATATGGTGGCATGGGGTCTTCTAAATAAAAGATTTCAGCGGGGTTTCACCCACAAAAAGGTTGAACACCACTTGGAAAGACCATGGGCCCAAAAGGGGAACATGACTAGCAAAAATTTGGAAAATACTTTGTAAGTCATTCATATAAATAACATGTTTTATCGTGAGTTGATCAGTATTCCAAGCTTGGTGAAAGTGTATAAAAATATTTTTAAATGTTTATGGGGGCTTAATGCATTCAGTTTTATAGTAACTCTTTTAATTTCTTAGAATAAAGGTCACTTAAATATTGCATCAACATTATTGGTGGCATTTATGTATTTTGAGCCTTTTACATATAATAATAATAATAATAATAATAATAATAACTTTTAAACCTGCTTTTATCTAAATACGGGAATCCTATCTTTCGCAACAGCATTAAACTGTATGACTATTGTTTTATCTAAGTGGATTGAAAATATTATATTTAATCATTATGAAGACATCGTGGTATATACTTGAGTGTATACATTTCAAAACAAATTATATTTATAAAAAAAAATTACAGCTTGTTCTATAAATTGGCAAAAGTGGTGTTGCATTTATGATTGTTTTGCCCCAATTCATAATGCTGTGGCTGGTATATTGAAGGCCTTTATTTACAGTTTATCAAGTGTTCACGTATTCATACAGATTCCTTATTGTATATGTTTTATTTACTATAAATAGTTTTTTATGGCTATAGAACAGTATTTTATATTAATAGTATTTTTATAAATTTAATTAGGCAGTTTTTAGAGTCTTATTTTATTATAAATAATCCTTTAAAAGTTAGCTCATGTTTTATAATATCTAACATTCAATTTTACAATAAGTATCTAACATAAATAGAAGGATGTAACTTATCTCGCTGTTTAAAAATGTATGTGCCTCATCTTATTCTTATTTGATTTTTGGGAATATTTAAAAATATATTATATTCATTGCGCTGGTTTCGAATAAACTTTTATCAAGGTATCGCTTCTAACTACCATTTCAGGTTATATGGATATATACTAATTACATTAATATGTTAGGGCAGAGGAGGTTTAATTTTAGAGAAAGTATTCCCTCAGTACACCTGACCGAGATTCAAACGTCGACCTCCCTGTCATCCGCAGTCTTGTCTATCGCAAGAGTGATGCCTTAGACCATTTGACCACCGAAGCAGGTTGCTAATTTTTTTATGTCAATGTTAGGTGTAACCAAGACAAAGTTAAATATATCATCTCAAATCTTCCATTTAGGAGAACATACTAAGTGCAACAAGGTGTAGCTAGTGTGAGATATCAAACACTTAGATTAGCTATTGTATTTTCTATTAATTCTTACTTTCCTATTTGTAAACAGCGGATAAACTCTCAACATAATTAATAATACATTAGTTAAAGTGTGTGTCTGTTACTGGCACAGAAGAACCAGGGGGCTACTAATTGAAATTGAATTATTGAAATATGTAAGTGGTCGAATAGTAAAGTTATTTTTTTTAAGTATGCTTATGGATTATTTAGAAAACAATAAATTTTTGATGGACTTAACAAAATATTCTTGGAAGAAAGCATTGCTATACAATTAATTATTTATGAAAAGCTTGACGAAGCTTGGGGGCTGATTGATTATAATTATTACATAATTACATCACAGACTCTACCTTAAAATTTGAGCGAAAAATGACCCTGAACACAGGACTATACTGGATAACTCAGTAGTATAGCATTGGCACGCTTAGCCAAAGGTCTCGGATTTGATTTCAATGTCTTATTTTCCAATTTATTCAAAAATATCCATGTTTTAAAGTAAATAAAGTGTATTCTTAATTTCCATGCAAGTGAACGATGGACACTCTTGGCCCACAAACTATAAGTAGAATATTTGACCCAAAATTACAAGCAAGCATGTCACACACCTGGAAAACCGAACACATGTATTATCTAGGCCTCTCGTTCTCCTTGAAACATTGGGATGTATAACAACTTTGTATATGTTCTTATTATGCTCAAATCACCCTTTTTTTTAAACACCAATGGCTTTATTTCAGTCAAATTTCATTGCCTTATACTAACTAATCTCTAAAGCAGGCACCCGCCTCGATGGCGTAATTGGCTAACGCGCTTGTTGTATTGAGCTCGACCGCCGAGGACGGGGAGATCGATGTTCGAAGCTTGGTCGGGTGAACTGGGGTGGTTTTTCCTAAATGGTTTTCCACTCTACCGCCACGCAAATGCGGGTTCACTTCCTCTAATTAAACCTTCCCAATTCCTAATCCATTAGCGTAATTAGTACTTAAAGCGTATAAACCGAACGGGTAGTAAGACGCTGTGCTAAATATTTTTATTCTAAAGCAGGCTTGGGCAATTTTTTTTTTTTTTGTATAAGTGTTGCACTATGAATGTATTTATTGAAATGGGCCGCCAAATAAAATAAGATTTTTAGGTGGACTCAATTTATTTATTATTTTTAAAGCGTATAAACCAAACGGGTAGTAAGACGCTGTGCTAAATATTATTATTCTAAAGCAGGCTTGGGCAATTTTTTTTTTTTTTGTGTGTAAGTGTTGCACTATGAATGTATTTATTGAAATGGGCCGCCAAATAAAATAAGATTTTTAGGTGGACTCAATTTATTTATTATTTTTAAAACAAAAAATATATATAGATACAACAAAAATAGAAAACAATATACTGTATATATAAATAAGTAATTCACCATTAAAAAAGAATGTAATGAAATGAATGCAATTTTTACATATCTTTAATTATTTATATAATGTATTGTGTAAATTTGGTAGCTGAGATTCTTAAAACGGCTTATAAATAAATGTTCATTGGTGAATTTTATAGAAATTGTATATGCTTCGAAAAGAATATATTTTTTTAACTCTGGTATATTGACCACATCTTTTTTCTTGGATAGCCATAGCTTGGGGGCCACATAAAATTACTGTAATTTGCCCAGGGTTCCTCAAAAGTGTCTTGAAAACACAAAGCGTCCTTAAATAGTCTTCAATCCAATAGTTATGGTTGATATTGGTAAGTACATTTTTTTAAAGACTTTATCGAATACAAGAATTTAATAGATGTTCTCAAAATTAATTATGTATTTGCTAGTAATCTTTCCACAAAAATATAAACTGGCTCTTGCAGGTCAGCCAAATAATTAAAAAAAAAACTCTTTAAGTGTTTGAATTTTGAATAAAATGCGGCAAAATTAAAATTATTCCTCAAATAGTAAAGTTAAAATAACTGATTACTTCTTAGCACAAAATGGGTCCTTCATTCCAACACACTAAAAAAGTTGTCATTTTTCTTGAATTATTAGTAGCCATTTTACCTGCATAAGTGGCTGAATGGTCTAAGGCATCATTCTAGCAGTAGACTAGACTGCCGATGACAGGGTGATCTGAGTTCAATCCCAGTTGGGTGCATTGATGGTGGCTTTCCTTAAATAGTTTCCCATACTCTCCATGCAAATGCTGGCACACCTACTCTAATTTCATCCTTCATCCATAACACTAAGGAAATTAGTACTTAAGTTTATAACCCAATTGGTAGAAAGACTTGATGAAAAACAAGTATTGGTATTTATCTTTGATTAAACATTCTTAAGACAAACCTTTAGCCGATTTCCCGCTTTCCCTATAAGTAAGCTTTATTATTATTAAAAGCACATTTTTGTTTGGTATGCCACATTCTATCAAAACTATAACAATAGACTTTATAATTATTATTATTATTATGTCTTAACTTGATACGATTCTTACTACAGCTTGGAGGTCTTTAACATCTTATTATTGGACACATAAATTGTATAGCAAAGAATAATATTTATCATTCCTCTTAATTTAGCCTACTGGCCCAATCTACAAATTATTAATTCACCAAATTATACTATTGTTATTTTGACTCACTGCAGTTTGATATGTCTATTAAAGTTTATTTTGATTTTTTTTCTCTTAGTAACGAGACTTTGTGCTCTGTTTTCATTGCATAGGTATTGGCACATCGTCAAGGAAAAGATGGTATCGGAATCTTGAGAAAATGGGCACAACCAATCTTGAGGATCACAAACCCATGATTGGTTCCACCAGGCGGCGATGTGTTTTATGTAGTATGAGTTCAAAAGAAAAAAGATCTCCAATTTGTTGTAATCTTTGTGATGTAGCTCTTTGTAATGAATGTTTTATGCCCTTCCATGAATATGCATTTGATAAATAACAATTAAGACGGGTAACCTAAAAAGGGTGACTAAGCATAAGTGTTTTGTAAAACTATGTAAAAAAAGGGGTAAGAAATGAATTGACAATCTTTTGTGAGGCACAGGTGACTAAAAACAGGTCACCATTTTATAAATAATAATTGAGTAAGTTAACACAAAAAGGGCAAATAAGAAAAAGGGTTATTCGCTGGAAATGTAATAAAATAAGGAATACTGTAAATCTACAATCTGTGTGAGACACAGACGGCTAAAAATGGGTGCACTGTTCTATAAATAACAATTGAGGTATTTAACATAAAACGGGCACATAAGCAAAAGGACTATTTTGTGAGGCACTGTAAAAAAAGCAAGGAATAAATTGACAATTTATTTTTAAAAAAGCAAGGAATAAATTGACAATTTATTTGAGGCACAGCTAGCTAAAAATAGCTGCACCATTTTATAAATGACAATTAAAGTGTATAACATAAAAGTGGGTAAATAAGCAAAGTGTTATTTTGTGAAACTGTGAAAAGAAGGAATAACTTGACAGTCTATATGAGGCACAGCTGACTAAGAACAGGTGTACCAACCTCAGTTTTTATAATATAGGTACGAGATTTTGTGCGAAGGCAGCTAAAAACATGGCCAATCAAAGAAGTTATCCTATATAAAAAATGTACTTAGGCCTATGCGCTCCTTTAATGTTACCCATCTCATGTATTCTTCATCAATAAAAGTGATTCTAATGAATTGAACAATACATACTCGGCTATTGTTCAATATCACTTGATGGTCCTCCTAGAGTTTGTCATTCTTTTTCATAACCAAACAATATGTAAAATATTTTTTTAAACCTTCTTAAAATCAATCCAATTTGTTAAGAGTTATTAATCATTTCATTTTAACATTAATAAAGGGACTAGTTAAATAAATTGATATGACTAGACACCTATTTTTAATGTATAACTACTAAAAAAATAATTGTGTCTGCAACTATTTTAAAGCATTAAAAAAATAATACCAGAAAAATTAAATGATCATGGTTGCCAAGCAACTAGAAAACCTCTAATAAAATTGGGAATATTTTGTGGCAGTAAAAGAAAATTAGAGAAAACAAAGATAAACTAGCAACATCTGGTAAAAATAGTGTAAAATTTTTCAATTTAGGGCCGCTAACTGGCTCAAAATGTTAAGTCTTTGTATAGACAATAAAATGAACTTACAAATTATACATGCTGATTCAAATATGTCTTAGTACCCCTCAAATAAGGGTTGTGAAGTGATGGATGTGTTTCTCTAACAATCTTAAAACATGCGGTTTTAAGCATAAGTTAAATGACCTCACACAAGTCATTTTGATGAAAAATGAAATTTTATTATTTTCTTTTATCTATGACGCCTGAAAAATGGGAATTTCTTCTGGAAACGGAAAATTTGGCAATAAGAAAATAGTGGCAACCTTGATATTTAGTTTCAATGTTAAGTACAGTAAAACCTTAAGCCAGATTCAACTTAATACAACACACTATGAGTACTTTTTTTACTTGTTAATTACTGTATTAAAATGAACCAATTTTGTCCTACTGAAAACACTTGAGGCATCTACTACATAAATGTGAGTACCAAAACCTAACCAAAGAAGATGTCAATTTCTTCGAACCCTGTCCGCCTTATAATGCTACTGGTTCAACAGATTCAGAACAATCCAGTTCACTTCCGGTTTAATTGATTTTTAAATCCTGTTAACACTTTTATAAGTAATGTAGTGTATAATACAACCAATACATAACTTCGCTCTGCTGCATGTATTTGTGACCATCCCACTCCACTACTAGTCTGGATTGTTTAAGTCTTACTATATTTTTAAATTATTTTAACACTAGTAATCAATTCCACTTTAGGTTCAATACCGGCACATATATTTAATTTCACACACAAGAAACACCCAATCTTACTACCTGTTAGGCTTGTATGCTTATGTACTAATTAATATAATAGGTTAGGGAGGAGGAAGGTTGAATTTAGAAGAAGTATACCTGCATTTGCATTAAGGATGGGGTGTGAAGCCATTTAGGGAAAACCTCCTCCAGTACATTTTACCGGGGTTGAACCACACTCTCATCATCGGCAGTCTAGTTTCTTGCTAGAGTAGCGCCTTAGACCATGCAGCAACTGTTAAAGGTACTAATAAAAAATGTTTTAAATATTTTCTTCTTAATAGAAATAAATTATTTATTTGGTTTTTCAGAACCTCTTACTGGCTAGCAGAATTTTATGATACAAATAAAATTGATTGAAAAATGCATTAACACTTTATATTTATGAGAATGGTTGGTTGATTATGTGACTAATTCATCTAAAAGAACTAAAGAAAAAATTACAGGATTCCATATTACCTATTCATACCATTCTATTTGAATCATTTCAATAGTAGCACATTTTGATTTATTAGAATATTTTGATTTGTTTATCCACTGCTTACCTTCCAAGATTTCACTCTAATATGGTTTGCAAGATTGTATGTTGGTGTAGTTGATCAATCTAAGATATATCTCAAAGGGGAAATAATACATTTAATTTATCTACACTCAAAAGCACAAGATAATAAAGGCAACAAATATTTCAATATCAGGTCTTTTAAGCTTTCAAACATTTCCTAAGGTAAAAAGAAAAAACATTTTTAGTAACTTTAAACAAAAGTGAACATAATGTAAGAATATTAAAAACTATATGTTGCTTTTATCTTGTAAAAATATAGATGGATGTACTATCTTATTAAAGTATAATTGCTAAGGGGTGTGTGAAGTCAACTTCAATTTGAAGCAAAGTCATACAAAAATAAGACATTGCTGAAGCAAAATAATTAAGTTTAAATATTTAAAAAAGGTTTGTAGTCAAGTAAAAAACTTTATACTGTGCATAATTATGTAAATGTAGGTATAAAATATAAATTACAAAATGTAATTATATAATTTTTGATTCTTTAATTAAACACTAATTTATGATAAAAAATAACAGGATAAAATGAAATGGAATATAACCAAAGCTTAATAAGTGTAGAATCCAGAATTTTACTTCCAAATTGAAGCGGAAACAAATTATTATTTGAAGTAAAGTTTTTAAGGTGTGCATGAAACCTTGTATTCTTGAATGTCCAAACTTATTATTTCAAAATTAATATTAGTCGCAAAGATTTTTTTTTTTAGTTGATGAGTTCGTTGTTCATTGTAGGTCCTCTACAATACATCCGAAGCCGGAAAGGCAATCTACAGCTTGTCTACAAAGACTACATTTATAACACAGATCATTGTCAAAACGAGAGAGTGTTCTGGAGATGTTCAGAACATCAATCTAAAAAGTGCAAGGCTCGTGTAGTCACTGCAGGAAATATGTTGTTGGAGAAGTGTTTGCAACACCTTCATGACTCACATTATTGGAAAATACAGGAGAAAAGTTTGATGTCTACCTTACATCAATGGCAATCATGACTTTTGACTAAGAGGTTCTAGAGAGTATGGGGCATTGGAAATTTAGAAGACCCCCTTGCACATAAAATAATGGATTTATTTTTATACCATATTAATTTTTATCTATTCATTATTTAAATTATGAACAATAGCAAATACAAAGTTTCCTGCCATTACTTAGTAATATTATTCTCATTTTTACACTACTAACTGCTTATTAATAAGCCAAATTCAAGAAATTAATTTTAAAAATGAAAAACTCGGTCTTTCATGCTTGTGTGTTGTGTCTGTGACAAGGCTTGCCAATATTAAAGAAAAATGTTTGAGCATTTGGCGGCTTTTCAGAAGGAGATACCTGTGGCAAACAGTACCGTTTTCACACAGCTCCCCTCCCCCTTTGTCCCCTTCAGGCAGCTGTGAGTACGATCATGAAGGTGCGGGAACTAATTCTGCACCCAAACTTATTCATGTTATCTTATTAGTTAAATAAGTAATTATAGTATTTTTTTAATTTAGTAAAATAGTTATAAAATAAATTGATCTTGACAAAGTTTAGTACACTATTTGCTACAAGATGGCACTCCATTACAGTAATTACTTTACGTTTCTTAGTTTCCTGTATTGGCCCATAGTAGAAATATTACATTAAAAAAACCAACCTTTTAAGATGACAATGTAATGATTGTGTGGGTATATAATTTATATATGTTATATATAATGAACTATTAAAATATAAGCATATAAAAAACTATCAATACAATTAAAGGCTAAAAGAAACACATAGAAATCTAAATAAAAGAATGTCTTAAGGGTGCCACCTCAGTAGGCGAGAAATTGCCGTACAGATGCTCAGCTCAAATGCATTATTTCATAATATGTCTAATGTCAAAATAAGCTCAAAATATTTTAACAGTTTTTTTTATCTTAACAACCCTATAGTTTGAGTTTTATTAATAGAAACAGATTTGTAAAAATGTAACATAAGCTTATGTTCAATGACTTTTTAAACATATTTACGGAGCTATGAAACTCTTCACCTTGAGATAAAAAGTTTTCTCCTTTTTATTATTTACACGAAAAAGGCTGGTCATGGGTGAAAGGGGAAAATGAGTATTACCTTGGACAAAATATAGACGTACTTCCAGAAACCAACACATACCATTATATTTTAAGTTATGGGGCTTGATAGCTATTGATATCTTCTTGTTGATGGAGGTGGCCACCTTAACAACACTAGCTAATCTTCTACATAAAAAGGAAAAAATGATGGTTACATTTTTTAAGATCTAGAACAATGGTTCTCAATAGGCTCAAAAGGATGTCAGTCTAGCCCGCGGTAAATAATTAAACTATATATTTTTATGAGTGGTTATCCAAATTGTAAGAAACTTGCCATTCTAATTTGAAGTATGTTTGGGTCTACCTACAAATGTGAATCAAGTTTCTCTGACATGAAAAATATAAAAAATTGTTACAGGAACAAATTAACAGATGTTCATGTTGAAAATGCCCAGATTAGCAACTA
The DNA here is from genome assembly GCA_902151445.1 of Timema monikensis. Lineage (NCBI taxonomy): Eukaryota > Metazoa > Arthropoda > Insecta > Phasmatodea > Timematidae > Timema > Timema monikensis. Next base: position 245,495 of record CABFVZ010000098.1, read on the forward strand.
AATCTTATACTCCAGATTTTAAAAATATTGTTAAAGGAAATCGCCCTAATTTTTCTCTAGAGTTTATTGATAACTAAAGTAAAGCTTGTTTTATAATTTTTATTTTATAAATCCTAAAATATAAATAGTGTTCATAATATTATGAGGTACTTAGTTTTAATTTTGAGTACATTGTGTAAATTTTTCAAATTAAGTTTTCACACCCTCTGCCCCAGTCCAGGGTAAAAATATATAACCGAGGTCTGTGCTGGGAAGTAATTGAGAACCACTGAGCTAGAAGTTACTTAGATATTTGAAAATTTGTAGGAAACGAATGCAACTACAGTATTTTGAGTGAGCATATATCATACAAATAAATCACAAGCTAACAAAATAATTGTGTAATAGGGGTTGAAAAAGTTATGCTGGGTGTTTACTTTGTTAAATATGTGAGTGCTAACAAACTGTCAAAACTAGTTCTAATCAATATGCCATGGGAATAGAATTTGGGACCTTTGTCTTTAAACAGCAATGCTCAACCACTGAGCTTTCCATGCAAGAAGACAACTCCAAGCTGCCTGCTGGTGGTTGTGATTAAATTATGGCTCCAGAAGCCAATGAATTCAAACGTCCTTAACAGATTCTACCTTAAGGCAATTGGCCATTTGGTATGGATATGCAGAGCCATGGGAACAAACGATTATCTTCAAGAACTTTTATTGTTCTGCAATTTTCTTTTTGGAAACGGTTTGTCAAGAATAGAAGCATGTTGATTAAATTATACTTTTTATACACACACCTCCTCTATGATTTTAACAGTGATCAAATATCACTAATTTTGACATTTTTTAGTAGAAAACTACCGGTTGCATAACAAAAAATAAGAAAATGTAACACCTAATAAACATTGGTATATTATCTTAGAAGAGGGGTTGAAAACATCTAAACGTGTGATTTTTCCGCAGTATACGTCCGGTAGCTAGCCCCATCTATCGTTTCCATGATCCATCTTATTGTTGGCGTGGAAGGATACTTACAACCCACGCCACACCTTTCTTCCTTCAGCCAACCATCCCATAAAATAGGTTTTAGACTTGCACTCGACAAGGCCAAGGGCCTTAAACTATAAATGAAGAACTACCCTGAGCACAGGACGACTCTGGGGTAACTAAGTGGTAGAGCATTGGCACAAATCCAATTGAGTAATTAGTGGATAGAAGTATGTCACAGTGCTAAATATATAAAAATGTATGGTGTATCATGTTATGGCAAATGTGTGGTCACTGTTAAAATAGATTTTGTTAGGGCAAGTTTAGGAACATGCTCCTATTTTCTTTTTAACAGTACTTTTGTTCAAAGACCAATATCTTAAATTTTACAATGAAAGGTTTTATTGAGATAACTTAATTTATCCCATACAAAAACATGATTTCAACATTAATTCTCTGTAAATATAATTGAAAAATTATCTCAATTTTGGCATATTTTTGTGGATTATGTGAGTCATAAGCGCAGGAATCACCTCGGCTCTAGAAATATGTTTAACTGAAAGTTAGATGTATTTCTAGATATATTAGTGGGTGTTCTGTCTTTCAACAGGTTTGTTGTTTTCTACAAATTGAGTCCTCCTATCAGCAACTTCCTTTTTTATTTCTTGAAACTATTTTAATTTTCCTTTCTTGAGGTCATCCATCAGTTGTATTTGTTGTGTTCCTGGTCTATTCTTCCTTAACACTTTGTCTTCTGTGACATCACTCAATAAAACCATTTATCATACTATGACACAGATAGTTGATCTTTCTTTGTAGTAGTTAACCCTAAATGTACACACTCTATTCTCCTCCATATTTCAAAGTTTGACAAAATATTTATTCCTCTTTTCCCTCAAGGCATATCTTATCAGTCTCAGGTATACTATCAACTGGTTGATTCTCAAACCTCAAAAAAACCATCAAAATAACTCATAAACTACTATTTCCAGTTGAAAATGTCCCCTCGTTTTATTTGAGTTGCTTAATCTCGGCCTACTTTTACCACCATGATTCATGGTTTATGTAATTTCATTGATTAAATATAATTAATTATATTATTTTAATTAAACTGCTAGCATTAATCAACTGTACAGACATTGTCAGGTTTCTTTTTACTCCTCCTCTAGACAGCTTTCCCCCCTTTGGGTTTGGTTAGTATGTTTTCGCTCCGGCGCCTCTGAATGAATCATTTAATCACTGTGCATAAGATTAATTTAAGTGTAAATTTATCTTTATATAAATATAAAACTCTGTTCACGTCAATTCTACAGTGTAGTTATAAAAACAAACAACACTGGGGAATTTTCACAATATTTTCCTTATTATAAAACAACTTTAATGTGAATTTCACACTTGTGATTTTTTTTTATATTTGCAAATAGGCATTTACTATGTTTAGATGTATTTTTTTTTTACTCTAATAAATATTTTGACTCTTATTAACCACAAAAGAAAGCATTTTTGAGTTCTAATATAAATATATAATTTATTAAAGTAAGCAAATGTTTTACCAAAGTTAAACTATTAAAAAAATCAAATTCTTTGTAGTTTATTTGATGTTACTTGTTCTTGCGACCTTTATGTTTAAGTAATAACAAAGGCCAACCTTGAAATATTTTACACAAATGTTGAAAAGTTAAAATCCAACCTGGGAAGTAAATATAAAATGATTTGTATATTTTATGAAAATTATTGTTTATTTTATCCTCAATGTGAGTTAAAGATGATATTTTTAATCCTATATTGACCATTTATTGAATGTATTCCTTGAAGAGTGTGTAAATGTTAATACTAGAACCCATTTGAAAAAGAGAGTCTAAATAATAACTAATAACATTCTCATCACTTTTGATGACCCTTTCATGAAATTTTTTAGGTAAACCTACAGTTCAATACATCCAAAGTAAGAGACATAAATTACAACTAGTTTACAACAGATTTATTTTCAATAAGTATAACCAAAGTGAAAATATGGCAAGCTGGAGATGCTGTGAGTACCAAAAGAAATGTCGAGCCAGAATTACAGTGACTGGAGCTAACGAGATTATTTATTTATATGAGGATCATAATCATGAATGTCACGCAGAGAAGATCCTTGCCAAGATGAGAAAAATCAATTTCATGTATTAAGGTGAGATTAATACTAAATTAGGGGTTAAATTTGGATCCAAACTAAGGCCACATTTATTAGAATATTTCAAAATTATAATAATTACAACCTGTATATTGGTATCAACCATGTCTGGTTTGGTTTGCCTATGACTGAGAGGTGGAGACTTGAATCCTGGCCAGAGATAATAGATTATTTTCCACTCTCCTTCCGTGTAAATGTGGGTACATTTGCTATCCTTCCTCTTCTCGAGTTGTGAAAAGTTTGTATTTGACCTATTAGTAGCCCCGCTACTATTAACTTTCTCATTTGTTACACCAGCTACAATTCAAAGCTCTCAGCTAGGCTACATATAATCTATGGCTATTTTTAAAACAATGTGGCGTTCACGATGTTCACAGTAGAAAAACTTGTAGCTTACTGAAGAGTAGGAATAACGCTTCTAGTTGAGTATCATGGCCCTTCCATGAAGTAAAGGGTGGGAATTATTGGGAAAACTCATCCTGGAGTTCAAGTCAAGGAAGTTGAATAACAGGAGAAGGGGTACTAGGAAAATTTTGTACTGTAAGGCTCGATGAAAAATACTCTGAACACCTATGTCCTGGCTATATAATCAAGTCAGCCCAGCCATTATTAGGATCTTGGTTGCTTTTTTTAACAACTTTAGTTTTTACCCTAGCTACAGTTAAAGGGGCTATATCATATTTGGCTTCTATTAGGTTAAATATGAGATGTGGATAGAGTATCACCCAGTCAGTCAGTAAGATGTGGAACACAGATGATGATGATGATAATAATAGGGTTTTTTTCTTAGAATTTATGATGAGATGCTCCAGGCCTACCTTGTTTTTGAAATTTGTTGGTTTATTTGAAGTTTTGTAATTATTATATATGTTGTTTGACAGTTTTACCTAGTCAGCTCAATTTAAAAAAAAAGTTGTATTGTTGCTTTTTGGGTTCCACTTGGCATTAAACTCTAAAAGCAAAGAGAAAAAAAATGAGACATTGAACCTTCTGAAGATGTAACACAAATTTAAGGCTTATATAAAAATATTTATCAATTAGGTATTAAATATATTTTTATAATTTCATATATTTGTGTAGTTAGACCTACGGATCATTGCTTTATGTTTAATGTAATTAAATAATCATTAAGAAGACTGTATATTAGAGCACAAAGACATGTTAGAGATGTTTAGAAAGCTCACATTATTTAAGAAATTGTTTGATATTTTTAAATATTGTTTTCAACAAAGTAGGTGAACATTTTCAGCAGATTTCTGTCAATTTAAAAAGTTTAAATTTTGCACTTAAAGTGGTTGTTTTTTTAAATTCATCAACAGATTACATGAAAATTTGTACTTCTTAAATTAAAGCAAAAGATTAGAAACCTATATTTAGTCTTTCTCTATCAAATAGTGTAATGTTTCGATAGGGTAACAACAGAAAATTTTAAAGATAATGTGGGATTGTTTTATAGGGTTTTATATATGTTATCACATGTTTTTTCAAAAAATTTAAACTTTTTAACTGTTCAGAACTTTCACACTTTGGTGTCTAATGCCTTAGCTCAGTCGGTAGTGTGTTTGTCTACTTAGCTAAGAGTCCCATGTTTGATTACTGGCATAGATGAAGTATTTATAATTTGTGAATTAAAGTTTTCCTCTTTCACAGCAATGCGTTAATGGCTGAGGGCTTGATGCTATGTCTGTTCTATATTTGGTTTTTTAAGTTTTTTGCTCATATAATCGGTAATTTCAGAAAGTTCACAGAAAATACTTCATAAATAATTGGAGATTTATTATGTCTGAAACCCTTCTCACTGCTTTCCTATACAGCCCTATTAAGTGTAGCCTAAGGCTGTTCACTTAAATATGATTGAAGAATGGCAACTGGACTTTGGAATCGATTCATAAACATTTAACTCCATGCGTTTTGCCTTACCAGCTATATATTCAAGATTATTCCTTTAATCAGTCATTTATAACCTCTTCTTTAAATTGTTGGATTTAGTTGAACTCAACCAACTTAGTGTTAATCAACTTGAATTTTTGCTTCACACAACACTTACTCGGAGAGAGACTTAATGAAAAACCGTGAATACTACAGACAAACAACAGGAGGTAAAGTAGGGTAAAATAAATATAGTGGGATGGGGATTGCAATAAGAGATTGCCATGCAGGCGCGAGGGGTGGTTATGTGAATAGTGGATTGTGATATTTCTGGAAAATCTCACAAACATTGCACCTGGAAGTGGTTAAGTCCCTCGCTATTCCAAATGTGATGTGCTTTTCTAGCTTGCTTGGTAGTGTCGTTTCCAGTTATGCCTGAACATAATGTTTTACTTTGTATCTATAATAAATCTTGAATACAATAGTAAGGTGTTATACAGCAGTATCACAATGGTATGACATTTGTAGCAAATATCTAACTTTAGCATACGATAATTTTCAGATAAATTTGTTTTCCTGGAATTATAATGGATTAAAAACTATGTGCGGATTTATTTTGATTAATCTATTTTCCCCCAAACAATTCAACAGTTTCAATAAATCGCATAATTTTATTGAATTTAATATTCCTGAATGAATGAAAGAAAATATTACTAATCAACAGAGCTTCTTCATGAGCAATAGTAGATGAAAAATGTGGATAAACTGTTCATCCAGTACCCATTCCATATTCAACTAATCTGCTAAGAGTCGATTGTCTCTACTTAAAGTTCCTGTTTGATAAAGTTTAGCTTTAACATTTTCCATATTTTGATTAAAAGTGCTTGTCATAATATACAACATACAGGCACAACAATGAGCAGGGCTCACCTAAACTCGTATCTTAGGTAAAGTATTGTGAGATGAAAATTAATTAGTAATTCTGTTGGGTCATGTAGTCATTTAAATCATAAGTAAAGAGGTTAGCAACTTCTCGAACTTTGTATATACTTCATATAATACATATATTCTATATATGTATATAATATATAAGTTTGAAATGAACTAACTAATTATATCAGCACACAACTTATAAACTAACTTAAATCTAGAACAGGCACAATATCCAACCCCTGGCTGTAAATCCATCTTTGTAAACGAGTAAACCCGCATTTCATCAATGATAAATTTTTTGGTTGTGCTGGGAATTGAACCTGGGACCCTTAGCTCAATAGACAGACATGCTATCGGCTGAGCTAAGGTGCCAATCCGTTTTATCTTATTAATTAATAACTATGGTAGGCATGCTAATCGTATACTTTGAATAATTGTTAACCAAAATGTTTTGTAGAGTAATTACTAGTTAGTTTAGTGCTTCCCAAACATTTTAGAACCGCAACTGATTTTTAGAAAGACAAACTCTTGCAACCTACCTAGGTTTAATGGGTATGTTTGTATTTTTCACTTTCTCAATTTTTCACAGTTTTATATTTTCAAGTAATTACATAAATACCGCAACCCATTCATAAATGGGCTTGTGACCCATAGTTTGGGAACCACTGAATTAGTTGAACGAGCTTAGTAATTCTTGTAGTTTTGTGTTACTAATACTATGCATACACTATTTTATTACGGTTTCTAAGAGTTCTAACACATCATTTCCCCTTCTTTTTAGGGCCCTTCCGATTTATCCGGAGTAAGCGGGGTAAGCCACAGCTTCTCCACAATGGCTACGCTTACAATGCTTACTATCAAAATGCGGGTAAAGTGAACTGGAGGTGTGTACAGTCTGATAGGAACTGCCGAGCTAGAATATCTACATTTGGTTCTCATCTCAGTTTTCTATGTGACAAGCACAACCATGCTCAGTAGGCAAAGTACGGTCAGTAGGATGCCTATGAGCTCTCTTATTGATTTTGTGGTTTTAGTGCGCAGAAAAATGACTAAAAGTGAAGAAAAAAACCGCCATTGCCAAAAATATTTTATTTTAACAATTACAGATGTGGCTCAAGTAAAGTATTCTACTTTTTTAAATAGAAACAAACACACCAACGATTCTATGTACACTCCATACCAATTCTGAGTTTCGAAGAAAAACCTCTGTTGTGGCATCGGTTTTGAAGTATTTTCTTTGTAACATTATGTTAGCTTATATGAACTATTAAGCGACACAACATTTGACTACATTTAGGCTACCATAAAATACCAAAATAATAGATTTTGTCAAATATCATGGGTCATATGTAAGCTATACGAGATTTCATTGAAGAATGCAACACTTGCTACAAATTGGTTTTGTGAGCTCTTCCCAATGACTTTCCACCTTCATGAATTCTTGCTATATTAAAAAATGACAGGATTAGCTAGATTTTGAATATATTAACTGTTTATATCTTGACCTTTTTCCTTAAGCAGATTTGAAAAATGACACTTGGACATGAAAATTAAACCCAAAACCTTTGCCTAGTGTGCCAATTCTCCACCTTGAAGGCATCTAGGTTTGTCTTGTGCTTAATGTTATTAATCACCCATAGTTACTGTGTCCAAGTGTTATTTTTTAATCATATTTAAACAAATATCTGTGAATGGCAGGTAATAAGTTGTACTAAATCACAATATCACTGCTAAATTTGTAATCTTAATCATATTTAACCCAAACTAATGCCACCAATGACTTTTGATATTGGGTTGATTTACCGTTTAATCCTCCGAGTGCCAAGAGAAATGACAAAAAAAAAATGTGCTAAAAGTGCCAAGCTATTTTGCTAAAAAATACAGGGTTTTGTTTAAATTTTAATAACTTATTAGTCTTTGAACTTCTTGCACTCAAATTTTTACATAAACTAGCTAACATGCTTGCCAATCTGATGTTATAATTATACAGTTACTTTTTTAATTTTTAAATACAATAAAAAATCCCTAGCAAAGATATTATAAAGAAAAAAATTACTGTTTTATTTAACATTAATTTTTAAGCATTGAAATTTTAGATAGCTTGAAATAGAATAAAAATCACTGAAAATAACATAAAAAACTGAGTATATAATAAAATTTACACAAAAAACTAACTTTAGAGTTTACACTAAAATAGGGTTATGCATAGCAGCTGTTTAAATGACCATCAACTTTATCAGGGTTATAGTAAAATAAAGTCTAAAATAAATAATTGGTTTGGAATCAAGAGTGGGTGGGGACTTCAAACCTGGTACTTTTGCATAAATATGAAGAGGTTGGGGTGGATTATCCTGATCCTCAAGATTTATTTCATCCTAATAGGAATAACTATTATTCCCACTCGTGTTATCAATGTTAGCCGCCACTCCTACTTGTTCCGATCTTTTACTTTCACTAGAATATAATTCCTCTTCAGTTTCATTATTTACAAATTCAGAATCAACAACAAATTGATCACTTTATCTTGAGCTATCAATAAATATTGCAAGTATTTCTGTTCTTGAATCACAGCTTTCCTCCTAGTAGCCATGTTTACAAACAAAGCCAAAGATAAAACTAATAAAGTTAGAAAATAATTTTCATGTTCGATATATTGAAACCCTAAGTGCAAAGACAAATAAAAGTAGCTTGAACATAAGCGAATGCAGTGTAAATAAAATCTACCCTATCTGTTGACTAAATACTGAACTAAGAGCTCAAAAACATGGGATTGCTGTGAGCGATGCTGGCAATTTTAGCATATATTTCGTGCATCACTCTGAGCGACGTTGGCACTCAAAGGGTTAAAGAATAAAAGTGTATATTAAAAATATTCGGCTAAAACAATTGTTTTCAATAAGAAAAATTTCCTTGTTTGCACTTAATGAAATAATTGTTTCAAACACAATTATGTATTGATGTTATGCATTATATTGTCTAATTTGTATCTTACACTAATATAATGTTTTCATATAAGTATTTTTGTGTAGACTGAAACAACTGAACCATGTTTGTTAAATCTATTTACAAACCCAATTTCACATTCCATTGCTATGTAGATAATGTATAGATCAAATAATCGGTATCCATTCATTTAATTGAAATACAGGTATTGTAAACTTCCTATGATAAGCCTACGTATTTTTATAAAGTTTTTAAGGAATTGGACATGAAAGACCTTATTGAAAATACAAACTTTTTATATTGTCAACAATGATTGTATTTGGTTATATTTTTGAATGCTATTTTATTAGTATTAATAAAATCTATAGGCATGTTTTTGCACTCCAGGTATTGTGGCTGGTTACAAGGTTTATGACGGAGATGATACTAGACCTCAATATCTATAGGCGTGTTTTCGTGCTCCTGATATTGTGGCTGGTTACAAGTGTTTATGACGGAGATGATACTAGACCTCAATATCTATAGGCGTGTTTTCGCGCTCCTGATATTGTGGCTGGTTACAAGTGTTTATGACGGAGATGATACTAGACCTCAATATCTATAGGCGTGTTTTCGTGCTCCTGATATTGTGGCTGGTTACAAGTGTTTATGACGGAGATGATACTAGACCTCAATATCTATAGGCGTGTTTT